>JAPMOR010078330.1:103076-116416 GCA_026543865.1 Argiope aurantia
CATGTAAGCACAAGACTTGTGCTCAAACTATTAGGTACATTTTTAGTCAGCGCTTGTATAACTTTTTAGAGCATTATGCATTCACTTTAGCACGGAATATGCATACATATTATTATATTTTTGAAACTTTTATCAGTGCTTGATATGAATTATAGGAAAAAGTATTAGTATTTATAGATCCCTTCAGCAATATCTTTTCAATTCTAGGAATGAAATTTTCATTGTTAAAAGTTTTGCAAATTCTCTTTCTCGATTAATTTATAGATATAATCTGATTTAAAAAAAAAATCTCTACATTGCAACAAAGAATTATTGATCTGAGGTTTGAAACTGTGGGAAAGTTTTACTATAAAATTATTTCTTATAGGCTGTAAAGTGATTATAGCATCCAGAAAGAAGGAAATTCTTTCAAAAGCTGTTGATAAAATGTGCGTTCTTTTGAAAGATAGAGCTCCAGATGTGTGCAGCATTGTTTGTGATATCAGGAAAGAAAATGAGGTATGCTAGATTTATTGTTCTTTGTTTTATGAAATTACTTTTGTTATTATTTCATATTATGGTTAATATAATTGGATTTTTTAGTCATTTTATTGAAATGTTTTTTAAAAAAATTATTTCACTTAATTATTCTTCTTAACAATTTTTCTTTTCAATGGATTTACATTTATTGTTGATTTGTAGCCATTTGTATGTGAACTTCACTGTTATATTTCTGGATAAATGGAATTAAAAGTCTTAAATTGGTTAATAGATAGACCATTGAAACATGTTTTGAATTTTTTTTTCTGTTTGAAAGAGCAGAGTTTGTTACTTATGTGTATTAAATATTTTGTTTCAGAAGTCTCAATTAAGCAGGGCCATTAAATTTACTCGATTCTTCTTTTATCTGGTGAATTACTTGAAATAATTAGTCAAGCAGCAACACAATCATTTACATTTTCAAAATTATATTTAATTTTGTCACAACACATTTTAAATGCATAATTTTCACATCACAGATATCAAGAGAACATGCAATTACATCTGTATACGTCAGAGTTTTGTTTTTTATTTGAATAATAATGGAGCATGGCTGTGTAGACTCCAAGGACTGTCTGGCTTTTTCAATTTTTTTTTCTGGAGGGGCAGATTTCTCACATCCTCCTCTGTTTCTGAAAAGGTACTACAACTCAAAAACCTATGCAATCTGATTAAATAAATCAAGTTTATAAAGAGCTTGAATACATTGCTCAGCATTTATAAATTTACATGCAATGATTTTAGTATTGGAAGAAGTGTTGGAGAAATTGTCTTTACTTTGCAGTTTCGTTTACAATACTTTTCATCTTGCATTTTATAAAAAAGTTTCATTAGCATATATATTTCCAAAGACTAAATATACTTCAGTAGTTTCAAGGGAATTCTACTCTATGTTTTAAATCTGGTGGTGCAAGTTTTTTTCATTGCATTTTTTTCTACCATTGTCTCTTATCAACACAGCTTCATTAATTTTGAGTCCACATGTGTTTTTATTTTTACTTTATTTTGAAATTAGGCTAAAATATTCTTTCCAAAAACTTAAATCTTAAAATACCCTACCTTATCATATTCTTTTTCTTAAATGTTGTATCTCTACTAAGTCTATCATTAGTACTAAAATTAATCTTCATCAATAAAAAAATATAAAGAAAAGAATCTTCTGAAACATCAGTACGAGAATGCAAGTTTATAGTAGATTTGTAGTCTCTAATTTATAATAGATGCCGATTCTTTAAGAATTAGAATGACTTTCTGAAGAAGTATCTCAACAGTTTTTTGGGAAATCAAATTAATCATTTCCAAAAGTAACTTTTAATTATAAAGTGGCAATTTGGTACTGCATCAAGTACACAAGACTAATACAGACCAAAAATATCAGATGTCATCAGTTAACGGACTCAATTGATACCAACAGATTATATCCTTGACTATGTTAGATCAGGTGATATTGTATTGACTTGATATACTGTTTCAGGTCAATATAGTTCCATCCAATCCTAGCCCACCGTTCTGCCTTGGTAATGCTGTTAGCATGCATTATATGTTTTTAACTATCTATGTATATTGTTTCTTACCTTTATCTGGAATAAAAGTATTTCTAATGTTTTTTTGTTTACCTTTCCTTGTTATATTTATTAAGTATAAAATATTGAGAGAATTTAAAATAGATAAAATATGTTTTGCTGTAGCAATTTTTTTTTATAATTTGGAACAGTTAATTAACTGAAATAATAGAATTATTATTAGAAAATAATTAGAACACAATTATGAATTAAATATTAAACATAAATAGAATTTTTAAAATATAATAATTTAAAATGTGTACCCTAAAATAAAATATTTATATTTTTAAATTTAAATTTTAAAGATGTAATGAAATTCATGAAATTAAACAATAGTTACCTGCTTATTATAAAATTTAAAAGACATTACTTATTAATAATGCTTTTAAATAATAAAAAAAGTATATGTATTAATATTAACAAGTTATTAGGGTTAAAATAAATTTTTAAAACCAATATCTATTCGTCGATTGTATTTAATAAGTCGATGGGATTGGCTAACAATTGTGTCACGTAGAGTCGAGTATCTGTATCAATCTGTACCTGATACAGCAAAACCAGGTCTGAATCCAACCTCAGCCCAAGGTTTCCCACAGAGAGTTGTAGAAGGATTGAACTTGCACAAAATTCTATGTGTTTGCCTCGCATGATTTTATGCTCAATATAAATCAGATAGTTAATTATATACACCTTTAAAATCAGTACCATGAGCTGAGTAGACAGTTCTTTTTCTTCTAGCTATAAATATTTCGTCTATTTATAGGCGAAATATCATTAGAAAAGAATTAATAGTTAGAGGAGCCACAAGTTTCACATAAATAGCTTAGTACACAGCGCAAGTGAAAAATACTGTCGAAAACTTCAAATTAATTGCCCGCAAATAAATCGATTTCGAACCGCAAATAAATCGATTTTTAGTTCAAGAACAATAATTTAAAGCTGAATTTTTATGGGCATTAAAAATTGTTGCGGCGTTTAATGCAATATCGGAAATATTTTAACGTATGTTCACTGAAAGTGAAATAATTTTAAAAATGCGCGTTAGGCCATAGAAAAATGTCGAACCTTATTTGGTGTTAAGGATTAGTTCCATGAAACTGATGGCTGAAATATCTGCAAAAGTTGCGTTAATTGATGGCCAAATACATTAATTGACATAAATGAATAAAGAAAAGTAATTTTGCTTTGTGAGGTTTTTTGTTGATTAATCATTAAATGTTTTGTATCATGATAACAAAAATGCTTTGTGTTTTATTTCTTCCGAGTCCTTAATTTTGTGTGACTTACTATTAAAGAGAACGAGAGATAATATTAAAATAAAATGTAAAATTAATGTAAAAGTTTTATCCCCTTAATGTAAAAATTTTATCTTGCTAAATTTTATATAATAAATAAAGAGTTTTTTTGTATGTAAATATAAACCCTCTATTAACATGCTATTATTTCGAATTATGTTAAATTATTGCTTCTTTTCCATGCTTTTTCACTTCTTAAAATCATATTGCGTTATAACTAGCACTTACATGTTTTTTGCGTATTTCCTCGTATCTTGAATATATGTACAGGGAAAACATAGGGATTTTTTTTTTTAAGATTTGGGTGAAAACTCTGAAAACACAAGAAATTTTTAAATTATAAAAATATTTTACACATTAATATTAATTTTTAATTGTGAAGAAAAATGTTAATGCAAAAGTACTCAAAACAAGAAAAATGGAATGTTTAAAATTCCCTAATTTTCAAAATCGAATTTTTTTCCCCCACAAAAGTTAAATTTTTATTAATTTTCATTGTAAGGAATAATCAGTTTTATGCATGATGATTTGTACATTCAGTGAAGTTTCATCATGTATGTTGGAGAAAAGTAAAATATATTTCTTCTGTCATTTGTTTGAAAATACAATACATTAAACTTCCCATCTCAATACAATTGAGTGAATTTATCCACAAAATGTTTTGACACTTTCTCCCCTCCCCCCACCCTATTTTTACTACAACTACCATTCCGAACTTTAGATTTGAAGAAATGTACCATCAGCCTCTTGATTTACAATGACCTTCAACATATTACCATATTCGTCTTATGTGACATGCAAAGAAAATGACATCTTTGACTGTTCTTTTTATGAGCCATTTTCCCAGTTAGATTTACTATGGAAGTACATGGAAGGGATTAATCTTTTCTCATGAAACTGAAAAATTGCGGAATCTGCTTCTTCAGAGAATATAAGATAACTTTAACAAAAAGTATCTAGAGGTATTTCCCTGTTTTCACAAGTTAAAATTTGTTTGAAATTTTATCTTGCTCATCAGAATTCATTAAAATGTTTCATCTTAGTTTCTTTGACGCTTGACTCTTATTCTCAATGATTCGTATGAAGATGGGTAACTTTCCTGTGCTTTTCCATTAGTTATTTCCTTACCGCAGTAGTGACAGCAAATTGCAGTAATTCATATGTTCGATACCTGTGATTTCCCACGCAAGATTCCCACGGCTCTTAAAAACTCTTTCAATTCAGTTCTGTATTCAGGGCCGGGAAAAGAGCTTGCTTTTTCATTAGGTCCTTGAAACTCTTTGAAAAATAAGCTAAATATTTATACATTTTTCAATTCGTGAACCGAAATAAAAAAAAATCCTATTCCTAAAATGCTGTCCTACAATATCAGATGTCATTATAATAGTTTTCAGAAAAAGGAAGTGAAAATTAAATTTGAACATTTCGTCTCTATTATTTTGTCTCAACACATTTTCCAATGACAGTTACACATGGGATCATTACTAATTAACAATTTTCGAAAACCAATTACCACTAAGTAAGTTTTTTTTTTTCTTTACAAAATTTCATTTTCGCACATTTTTCTGACAATTGATTATTTTTATACTATCTGAAATCATAGAATAGCTTATTCTGAATATAATTTTTTTTCCTTCTATCTGCGAGTCTGGATAGATATTAAAGATCTTATAGTCATTTTTCATCTCTGTTTTTGTTTTTTGTTTTTTTTTCCCTGACAGAATTGATTTTTTCGAAAAAGAATGCAGATCTTTCTTTTAACACATCTTTAAATGAAATTACAAAATTTTCTCTCAAATTTAAACAAAAGCAATTTTTTTCCCAAATTTATCTTTTTGAAATTTTATTCTTTATGTGATTAACCAACCTTAAAATTCAACAGCTCATTGTATAGATCTTTTTATTATCGATGTCTTTTCAATTTAAAATTTTCCTCTCACATTCATAATCTTTTTATATGATTGTGAGAAACCGCTGTTGCATTTTTCCTGCTCCACTCCACTCTTAATCTGGTAACATATTCGAGTTCTAGAGGCCAGTTTTTGATAGCAGCTCAAGAACTTAAACCTTTTTGAACTTTATATAATAATTCAACTGGACTATTGGTTTTGCAATGAGAATTCTACCAACAGAAAAATAGTGCTGATAAGGGAGAGATAATTTCCTCTTACTGTAATTTGAAAGAAAGGAGGAAAAATGCACCAAGTCTGAGTATCATTTAAGGAAGAAATGCAACGAATGGCACTAGAATTATCTAAATAAACTTTTCAGTTGAAACTTAAACTGGGTGAAAAACTATGTATTGCAGAAGCTTTATCAAGAACTCCATTAGAATGCAGTGAAGACACAGGCTTCTTGGAGGCTGAAACAATTTTAAATTCAGTTCAGAAGACAGAAATTTTGAAGAAAGCCACTAAAGAAGATACTGTGCTGATTCTAATGAGAAAATATGTAGAAAACGCTTGACTGAAAAACTTTGAAGAAATTTCAGAAAAAGCTTAACATTTGTGGGATCAAAGAACAGAATTACATTGCTACAATGATTTGATTTTTCTGGAAAAAGATTAGCTGCCTCAGCTCTAATGAAAGCCGAGATTTTGCAGAATATATATTCAGCATTTAAAGGTATAACATCCTGTATTAATATAGCGTCTACAAATGTATAACTTTTGTAAGGACAACCAGAAGTTTATTAATTCTTGTTCAATATGTCAACAACGTCAATTAGGCAATGTGAAGGAAACCCTCATACCCTAAAAAGTATCTTCACTTCCATGGGAAGAAATTTCTATTTATTTTATGTATCTATAGAAAACAGACTATCTATTTTGTACTGATTATCATTAGAAATTCATAGAAATTAAAAAACTGACGCTGAAGTCAGCTGTGCCGGTAATAAATACGCTGAGGCAAATAATTCTAACACATGATATTCCATGTAGATTGCATTCAAACAATAGTTCTCCTTTTGAAGCAAATAATTTTACAAGTTTACTAAAACATGTGATATTGAATGTGCAACTTCTCTTTCAAATATCACTGTCAAATGAATGGTGGAAAGCCATTGGATCAATTCAAGCAATTTTACATAAAGTAATTAAAGATGGCAGGAAACTCTAATCTTACTGTGTTGGAATACAACACTACACCAAAATTCAGCTTGGTTTCACCTGCTGAAATGCTCATGAAAAGTACCGAGAACAATATTATCAAAGAAATCATCATCTCTAAAAACAAAATTATCCACATAAACCACTGTAAAAAGTTAAAAGATATCATAATATTCTTTTTGCGTATTTTGGTTGAGTCAATGGTAAAATTGGCATCCTTAAAACGAACGCTACTTATGTATTTACAGATATGTGACAGAGATTGGTCTCCTAGAACAGTTCTTAAAGTATGTATATTAACTTAAGATGGTTTTTAAATCGTCATATTTGTTAATGCCCAGCTCTCCACAACTGCCCTCGAGTGGTGAAAACATTTGCCGACAAAACTCAAAATGTGTCGTCGGGGGGGGGGGAGGCGACAGGGATCAATTGCTCCCCTGCTAATGCCGCCTCTGCTGAATTGCTCTGTAATTCTTGTTATTACGTTTCATTATTATTCACTGCAACTTTGGAGAAAAGACGGACCAACCACAACAATTAATAATTTAGAATTTTCTATGGATCTAGTCCTCTTGGTATCAGATGGAACATGATGGCATTGATTAATATTTAATAAACTCTTGAATAGTCGAATCTCTATTTGCCAAAAGCATTTTTGATCAATCGGATCTTTCTTAATTCATGATAAGACAACAGTTGAATCGCTCCACAGATAGCAACTAGTTTAAGGGCTGCCAGCACTCTTTTAGCTAACTTTGATAGTAAGATGGTGAAACACAGCTCAAGCTTTCGTGTTGTAAGACTCTTAAGTAGAGCTACTCTTGATTTGCTGTCCCCCAGTTTCAGAAGAGTTTCTCTTGCTGTATTTTGGGATTTGAAATAAACTGCACACGGGGAAAAAAAAAGCATCCAGGAAGCATCCACAATCTTGTGAATTTTGATGATTGTTGTCTCTACAATTGCAACCTATCAATCTTTTGTTAATATTTTCGGGTTAGACTAAAAACTTATGTCACTCTGGATACTCGAATTCTGGAAGAGAATCTTTTCAATCAATCTTTAAACACCATAGGATTTGCATGAATATTTTAGCTTTTGCTGTTACCGGGCCTAATAGATTTAACGAGTGAATTGTTGAAAGTATATTTCTCACCGTGTAAGAGGTACTAAACGTCATGATGGTAAAGGAAAAACTATTCTCTGAAGGTTTCCAGACAACTCCAAATGTTTTAGTTTCGGTTGGATATGAAAAGTTATAATTTTCTCCTAAATAAATCTGGATGATTAACATACCACTTATGCAGCTACATTCCAGATTTTTGCAGTATAGATATAAGCTGTTGTCTCAATTTTTTTTCTTTCCTCTAACAATGATGCTCCGCTTAATACATCATCCATCTAGAAATTGTTACAAAGCACAAGTGCTGCAAACGGATATGAGTTTTTGCAGTAGATAATCTATTTTTTCATCTGTGAGTATTTGATACGTCGGAAATGCTAATTTTTAAGTTAACATTTAAAAAAAATCCGCTTATTGACTATTTTTTGTGCTTTTTGTAATTGTTATTGAACTGGTAATTATTTTTTTAATTGTAGGTGCAAAATTTAGTAGCAGAAACTTTAAAAAGATATGGCAAAATAGATTTTTTAATCAACAATGGAGGAGGTCAATTTATTTCTCCTGCTGCTGACATTTCTAGTAGAGGATGGGATGCAGTTGTGGAAACAAATTTAAAAGGACCTTTTCTTTTATCTAAAGAAGGTAATTCTCTCTCTGTGTGTTTGTGTGTTCCTAAATGACCTTAGTTTTTATTACTTGCATTTAATATTTAATGATAAAAATGTATTTAAGTTAATGTATTAACTAGACGATTTTCATTTATTTTTTTGCTAAGCACCATTATCATTTATTCAATTTCTATGAATTTACCATTTCCGGAGTTATTCTTTTAATATGATAACTAACGTTGCATGTTATCAGACATGACATTTTTTCTCGAAAAAGGGGTTTCCGTTTTTTTTTAAATCGAAATTTATCATTTTTTGAGATGCAAATTTGCGTTAAAATTTTTGTTTATATATTGGGGAGAGGGCAGTGTGCACGCAAAAGATGCGAATTGCACACAAACTAAAACTGCTCTCTGTGGGTTAATTTCGCTGTGAGATACGGAAATCCTCCACGCTTTTGCACATGCTCCAGGAGACATTTATTTCACCAAAATAGAAATGAGGTACGTCTAAAGATCCGTTCCCATGGCCCTCTGCCTTACAGATATGGTCGTAAATTTGCCATTAGACTCATCGTAAGACCACTCTCCCCTGTTGTCTGTTACTGTCATCGTTACTTTTAAATCCGATACCTTTCATGCATGCAATTATCATTTGCTTCTCTATAGGTCTGGGTATGAAATGTTGCCTTTAATTGTTGCGGTTTGTTCATGCAGCTCTATTCGCTTATCGACTGTCAAGTTTTGCTGCGTGAATTCAATAGCTCATTGTCATCACAACTATCAGCTTGCTATTGCTTTGTTATCAAACTGAACTTATTTGAAAGTAAATTCATTTGAAATTGTAGAATTAAATTATAAGATCTGCTGCACGTTTAAGATTAAAGGATTACAGATTTCTTTAAATCTATCAAATGTGCTGATATATTTGATATGGTTTTATGTTAAGATTTCTTCCTAGCTAATAAAGGGTGGCCAGCATTTCTGTTGTTTGAATTTCCTGACGTTTCCAGGTTATTTAAGAAACTTCCCTCACATTTTTCGGAATTTCTAATATCTTCAGAACGATGTTGCTTTATTTTATTCGCTTTAATTATTGTACAGTGTGTTCTTAACTTTATTTTAAAAATTTGTCTACTCTTTTAACTAAAATCAGTATAAAATATAATTTAATTTTCAGTAAAAAAAAAAAAACCATCATTTTTTTACTTATTGAATTTTAGATAAGCTTCAATTATGTAAAACCCTTCCGTTTTTTTTTTTTTTTTTTTTTTTTTTGTAAATATATTAACAAACAGTAGAAGATACGTGCCCATCTGTACCGACTTTTAGCCAACCAGTCATATCTCAGAACTGTTTGTCAAATTTTCTCAAGAAAAATGCAGTGCGAAAATATATGCACATTGTGGAGTGCTTAAGATTGGTTTGGTTTAGTTATATTAACGTCCCGTTTGAAGCAACACTAGGGCTATTTTGGGACGGACCTCATAATTTTGAATCGCGGTCAGATGACGAGGACGACACCTGAGCTGGCACCCCCCTCTCCACACCACACCAGCGGTAGGACGTTTGGTCATGTCGGATTTAACGTGCAACAGACCCCCTTACACGACGGTTCTTCGGTGGAATCGGGTCATGAACCTGACACCCTCCGATTCCGAAGCCGAGAGCTTACCACCAGGCCACCGTGGCCCGTATGGAATGCTTAAGAATGAAATTATTTGTTTTCTTCCAGTGGAGTCTCTCCTATCGTGCCAATCAATGTTGAATAATAATTTTACTAACGGAAAAATAATCATTTATAAATACAAAATAAAATCTGCGTATCTAAATAAGAAAAATTCTTCAATGAAATCGAAATTGCATTGACTTTTAGCTCGCCAACTATAATAATAATAAAATCACTTGAATTTTGACTCAATGCTTAACCCGTAAAATAGAGAAAAAAGTGGAAAACTGATCCTTATCATTTTTTTCCTTTATTGCATAAAAAGAAAAATGTTTTAGAGGTATAAGTTTATAAAAAGATAGTATGAATGAATTTGTAAATTTGTGTGGCAACAGTTACATATACATCAAACCATATAAGAAAAATATTGCTCTTCACTTTAAAAATTTTTTTGAAAAAAATTACAAGAGGCATGTGTACCTATAATGTATCAAACAAATTAATTTCTCGTTTAATATATTTTAAGATTATAGAACATATTGTCGAATGTATGGGGAATTTTAAACGAATACGCATACACACATAAAAAAATGTAAGAAAGTATTAGCAATAACGTCCATTTCATGTCGTTCATAGTATACATTCATATGAAGAATTTAGTAATCCGTGTTCATAATAAATATTTAAAAATAAAAAAAAGGAATGGAAATAATAGCAATAACGTCCTATGCTTCATAACTCAACAAAAAGATCTCCGTGAAGAGGGGGAAAATAATTATTGTAAAATACTTATTTAATTAAAATAAACTGATTTGGAATTATAACAATGTGTAAATATTTTACAAACAGTTTTGAATATTAATACCCAAAATTTTTTCGCTCTTGTAACATGTGGTATGGTCGATTTGACGTTCAAAGGAAGAAAAAAAGGGGGGGAGGGGGAGGATAACTCCATATATATCTTTTTAAATAAAAGAAACCCATTAAAGCTTGAAATCATAATAGTAACAGGAGCTGGGTTTTAGTTAGACTGCCATTTCCCATAGTACTCAAAACTATTTTCGATAAATATGTCGATAACTTGTCGTTCTGAAAAAAGCAAACAAAAACTTTAGGTGAGAATATTATATATTTATACATATCTGCAATAAATTAAATTTGATAATTAATGTTTCTAATTCATAGTCAGTTTTACACTATCAGTAAAAGTTTGATTTTCATTGGTTGCCAATGATGTTTCATTCTACTTATGAAATAATACCAGAGATTTATCATGTTCTATAAAAATTACCGCTTTAAAAAACAATTTCCAGTTTTACAATAAATTTCCATTTTCCATGATTTTTCTTGACCTCCCGGTATTCCTCAACGATTCCCGGTCAGCTGGCCACCCTGTAATATCACTTTTAGGGTGCATTAATTTTGAGGGATCAGTTTTCTGATACTTAGCTTTTGTTTTGGAATTTAAACTGACATTCATTTTATCTTATTCTGCTTATGATAAAGTCTGTTTTCAGAATAAATATATTGAAAAATCTTACTGCTTTTGCATTGAATTATTATTCGCCTAATTTTATAAGGTATTATTATTCATTTGTTATGTGGGACTCAAAAAGATAAAATATCAGTTGAATTTAGAAGATTTAAGGCAACAAATGTAGCATTTTTTAACATTTGATTGAAAGATAATTTGAGCAAAGAGACATATTGGTTTTTTATCTGTAAACTAATTGCTATTTACAATTCATCTTTAATTTTATTTATTGTTGATTTGATTTCATATGTGTTAAATAGTTTTTGATTTTTGCATATGTGTTAGATAGTATTTGATTTTTGCAGATGTGAAGCAGTTTTCATGATTTTACTGTAAATGTTATATGAATGATTAATGTTAAGTCCTCAGAAGTGGGTGAGGGGAGGGGTGGAGAGTCACCTTGTATACAGTTGTGAAAAGTTCCCATAAAAGTGAGCAAGTTAGCAGTTCTATTGTTAGCAATGGAACTGCTAACTGCTAACTTGCATGTGATGTTCATAATGGGACTTATTGTGTGCTTCATAGTACCCATTTATTATCTACAAAAATCCATTTATTCAGCCTTACTGGTTGGCCTATTAATCTGAGGGTTATTCTCTGTTATTAATACTTTGAGAAGAAATGTTATTCATGGAAATTATAAGCAAATTGTTTCCCCTCCCTTTCTTTATTAATATGATTAGTTTCAACCAAGCACTTATTTGCATTCTTAAAACAATTGAATTTGCATTCTGAAGTTTTTATCCATTTTACTAATAATATGGAAATTTTTTATCTGGAATAATTTTCTATTCTATGCAATTTTTGTGAACATTCAATCTTTTTATTGTATGACTAATTAAGAAATTATCTCTCATCATAATGATTTTTTCTGATATCATAGATTTTTAAATTTTTCAGTACTATAGTTATTATAGCTATTACAAAAGTTAGATAATATTAGAAAATTTCGAAATGAATTAATTATATGAAACTTCCTTTGTGTGGCTCAGTTAAAAGTGAAAGAAAGCTTATAGCTTATTAATAATAATTTTTTAAAAAATGTGCATTTTTCTATCTAGTAAATGTTTTTTTTTTTTTTTTTTTTTTTTTTTGTTTTCATTAACTGGGTAACATAATTGAAAAAAAAATGGGTATTTAATGAATTGAAAAACCTTTCCCTCGGTTGATCTTTACTAGTGTTATAAATAAAAAAGAACTACATCTCAATTTCACCATAAATCATTCTTCTTAAAAATGAATATCTTTCAAATTAAATGTATGTTGACGAAATAGCATTCCTTTCATCTTATATTTTAAAATAAAATAGATTTTATCACTTTTAAATAGAGTTTCTCTGTTTATTGATGTCACCCAATGTATTATTTAAAATTATTTTATGTATTTACAGTATATTGTAAATGGATGAAAGATCATGGTGGTTCTATAGTCAACATTTTGATGGATTTTGAAAGAGGTGTGCCATTAATGGCGTAAGTGAAAATGCACCATATTTTATATTTTTTTATTAAATTAACATTTGTTTTTTAGTTTATATCAGTTTTATAAAAATGAAGTATTGGCTTTAAGTACAAGTGTTAATCGTGATTCTTATATATAAGACAGAGAAGGCAAATAACATATTTTAGTGATTCATCAAGTGTGTGAACAGTGATAATTCACTGAACATTTTTTCTTACCTTTATTTAATGTAGAAATAATTTTGTCCGCTATTCTTCAAATTTGTTTTTCTCATAGAGAAATTTCTGGCTTGTATGAAAGAAATAATTTATAAAAACGTTGTTCATGAAGACACATGTTAAATAACTACTATCTGTAATTGATATATATAAAGATGGTAATTTCTTAGTTTAAGGCAGTTTTCATTTGGCAATCTCCTTAATCGAGAATTTCCCCTTATTTTTTTAGAATTTAGTTTCCACAT
>JAPMOR010078334.1:9932-67379 GCA_026543865.1 Argiope aurantia
AAATCGTTTGCAAATTTAAATATTAATTATAGTGAATAAGAATTGCCGTTGTTTTATTTATCACTCACAAATCGTTTGCAAATGTAAATATTAATTATAGTGAATAAGAATTGCCATTGTTTTATTTATTACTCACAAATTATTTTCTTCAATAATCTGTCTGAAAACTATATAACTGTATTCTAAAATAATTTCCTTTTTTCTTTATAGGTAAGTTATGAATCTGTAAATCATTTGCTTTCTGCATCGATATATTTGCCACTTTAACAACCCATGTGAAATTTTTGTGCTGCTTTGGTAAGAATAGTGCTATGGTTTGAATTTGGTTCGATGCTTTCATATATATGTATATTGTGATTCTAAAACGAATAATTATTACATTTTTTTATCAAATTCGTCTATTTAGAATTTTGCTTCGTTTTTCATTAATATTTCTTTAGAAGTTTCCAATCTAAAATGAATTAGAAATTCTTCATTTTGTCTAACAAAGGCGTTTATTTATTGATTTTTGATTATTTTCCTTTCAAAACTTTTATATATTGTAATTTTCTATGTAACTATAAATCAAGAAAAAAATGCTTGAAATTGAAGAGAAAGTATGCTTTTTATAGCGTTTTTATATAAAATTATTATGACTAGTTTAAAATAGAATAACTAATAAAAGTCCTGTTATTTTACTTATACCTAAGATATTTTCTGTGCAAGTATTAGTTCTTTTATCACTTGAAAATCATATTTCCGAATAAAATTGAACAATCTATTACTAACTTGTTATTTAAAAAAATAATTTATACAGTAAAAATACGTACGTGCATTTGTAGCGAAAAAAATTCTGTGTTATAATTTTGAAAATACTTAGTGATTAATAAAGATTTTTATTTGGTTCCCATTTTCAAATATTCCTTTTCAATAATTTATATTCTTATAAAAATAAAAATTAATTAAGTAATAGATTCGTTTTTAACATAAAAGACTAACAAAACTTTCAAAATTTGAAGATATTTCAAAGAGAAGTAAAGTTAAAATAAGAGGATAGAGTTTTTAAAAAATGTGAGCTTATTTTAGTATTCGAATTATTTGATTTCAGATTTTACTTTCTACCCAATGTCTCATTTTAGCAAGAAAAAGGAACAGAATTGTTCATTGCACGTGCTTGAAGAACACTAAGATCAATGTTCTTAAAATGTCTCATAAGGTTAAATTAAATATTATTATACCAACTTTTAATACAGGGTACGGTTTAGTTTGCCTACAGCACATAACTTGGGTCGTTATAGATAGAAATAAAAACTCTTTTTTCATTGAAAGAAACTTAATAGTAAAAGATCTTTAAATGAGAACTTTAAGAAATAACGCAATACAGCAGCCCAGTCGGAAAAATAAATTCTTCTCTTAAAATCGAACTTCATCATCATTTTCTTACTGGACCTTTTGCCAATACTGTATAAGGCTTGAATTAGCTTTTTTTAATGTTGAAAACGACTTTATGTCGATATTGAGTTTCCTTTTCACCACTTAAGCATCAATGTTCAAACATTAAAATACGATATTTTGTTAAATATCACAGTTTGGAAGATATATTTAAAAATTATGGAACTGATATTAGACAATTCCCTTTTATACCCTCTCACATCTCTTATATTTATAGTGACATCTAGTGTGACTATGAGAAATAATTTAAATCCAAAGTTCTAGATTAATTATGCGTGTATGTAATCTTTTTTCATGGAATGGCAAAATGAATTAAAGCAAGGCTTTCATAAAGCCAGTATTGTCGATCCAGTAAGATAATTTTTGTGCTGAAAAAATAGACAATAATTTCTCCCGAAAGTACAGTTACGCACTATTTGTAATTTCTTTTATTGGATTAACAATACTTTCTTCATGTAAACTTACTTAAAGGACGTCGATTTGGAACGAAGAAAATTAATATCACAAATTTAAAAAAATTGGCTGGTTTATCTTTAAACCTGATTTTTAACCAGCTGCCTTAGACAGCCAGTTGCTCACCTAAAATCTTTTTTTAAAATAATTGACAAAGTCAAAGAGCCACTGTACAGAATTTATTTGTTACATAAGAAGTTAATGATATCTTGACACGTCAATAATATTTTTTTCCCTCAAGCATTGTCCATTTTCGAGAAAAATCACAAATATATTACTTCAATGTACATTCGTAGTAAGAGACCTTGAAAGAGTCTCTCAATTTTAGTCATTAAATAAATGATCTGTTATAACTATTTTGACAATTTTTATTTCATATGTATCAAATCTCATTCCCTAGCTAAGTTATAGAGGATCGTCTGGTCCCTTTCTATGGTGGAGAGATGTGACAAAATAAAATTTAGCCAGAATCACAACCTCAGTAATTGAACTGATTTCGCCATTTTTCAAGCATGATAAATCAGATTGCTCCATTATTATTATGCATTCATAACTTAAAATATATATTTTTTATTTTGATACGATGTATTTCTTCAAAATCGATCGACACGACTATATTAATAGCCCTGGAATTCTATGTCAATTTATTTTTTTCAGTCGGTTAAGAAAAACATGTCTAAAACACAAAATCCGATTTTCCGATATTATTAATGCCAGCGATTAATTGAAAAATAAATTCCCCAAGAATCGCACGATAGATTCTGTAAAAATGCTAAATTTATGCCAAAAGTCAATATTTCGTAACTATTGTACGAAAATGATCATGTAGGGCCTTCTCTTTAATGACAAGTTTATTAGAGAATAAGCGAGAAAATTTAGGGGAGACCACTACCAGATATACGGAAATATCTGGCAATATATGGATGCCTTTAAGTCATTTTTGTTAAAATGAAAAAATAGTTGTATAAAATCTCTTTATTTTCAAAATGTAACACATGATACTAGGTATTTAACTTAAACATTTCTTTTATTCCTTCATTGTTCTATATTTTTATTTATACAATATCATCAATCCCTGTTTATGACAGATAACCTTGACTTGAAATATTTTGATGAATCATTTCATTCAAAACCAATATTTATTCACAGAAAAATGAAGGCGTCGTATTTTGAAGACTCCAATATCTTCCTGAAACTTCAGTATATAAAACAACTAAGTAAAACGGTCCTTGGAAAAGAGTTTTTGACTCATATCACAATTTCCGTCCTATGCTAATACTTTATCTTAATAATAAACTATCATTTGCTGCAAGCACTTCTACTATCTAAACTATCTCTACGTCTGGTTTAGTTTATGTGGTTGCCTTGAAAACAGACTTTAGAACGCTCGGAGCATCTCAATTTTATATTTTCAAAGTCGGCCGACTTCTAACTCAACTGTGCCGGATCTCGTTTTAAAAGTTACTGCGTCATCATATTTGTTTACCCGGTTTCTCGTATATGTCTGAAATTTTAAACCAAGGAGAAATTTCGATGAGGCCACACTCGAGTTTCGTTGTTGAGTCGGAAACTTTTAGATAACCTTTAAATATTTTCAGTGCTTTTGAAACTTTGACGTTTCATCATTCGAAGAATTTTATAACCTGTGGTCATGCTTTTAGTTAAAGTATATTCTTAGTTAAACTTTTATGACTTGAAGAGGTTTGAAGGTTTATGAACGGAGAATAATACCCATAGAAGAATTTTTTGTTGTTGTTGTTGTTTACAAAAAACCGTGGTTATAGGGTTTTGTATAATTTTGATTTCTTTTGAATTGATTTTTCAATTTGTCTAAAATTTATGTTGTCTATCGGAGATTTTGTTCCAGAATGTAGGTTCGATAACAAGTGATGCTGTTAAAGCAAGCTTGATTAATGTCGAGGCAAAATATATTTTTAATGCAGTGCATTTAGTTATTACCAATGTCAATGTTGTTCAAATTTTAAACAGATATATTCAATACTTCTCTTTTATTCTGAATGACGGATTATTATATCATCTATATAATAGGATTATTCCAACATTTAGTTTTTAAATATACTTATAGCAAGTGTTTGCAAATTTTATGCAAAAACTTCTTCTTATCTTCAAAATATAAAAAAAAAATCTTTATGTTTTTATCTTTTATGGTGACGGAAATAATTTATCTGATGGGTGCACGCTAAAGAAAGAAATGACATCTGTTGTCAATGATCTTGGAGAATTACTATAGAACTGTAACTTGCATAAAAAAAATAATATTTTTATGTTTTGTGGTGATAGTTAGAAATTAAGTGCATCCTGAAGAAAGTGAAAGTCATCTGTTCTCATCAACCTCGAAGTGCCTGATATAGAAATGTAAGTTAAATGCAAGATACAGGAAAAGGCATAAAACGAAATTATAAGGAAATTGGAAAATACAGAATCAAAATGCTTTCACTGAAATATTGCTAAAGCTAAAAAGTATCAATGCTAATTCACAGGAAGAAATAGATTACATGTCATGGATTTGCGAACATCTGAGGAATTATAAATTTATTCACTGCTGCCATATTCTGCTTTAAATTTTGCAAATGAATGCAAGGTAATGCATACAACTTTTTACATAATCTCCCATAAAAAATCCAAGGGTTCTAAATCTGGAAAATTGATAACAAGAATACAAGATTATCGTAGTTATGATAAGCAGTTATTGAATAAATTTTAAATTGGAAATAATTTTTTTAAAAATCATATTGCTAGTTTTTACATAATCTATCAAAGATGTTTGATATTGTTTAAATTATTTTATTTCAAATACTAGCTACTTAGTATATGCATTTTTAATTTCTTACATCTGATATGTATAAAGAGATATATAATTATCAAAATAATTGATATCTAAATGTTAAATTTACATCTAAATGAAGAATTACAATATTATTATTGTAATTCTTCGTCAAATTTTGATTCTAATTGGCAGAAAAAAAATGTCCACAATATTAATTTGGATTTCAGGTACCTGTATATTTAAGCATTTTTTGTGATTAATCGCCAAAGATCGCAGGTTAGTATGCTTTTTCATAACTATCTTTGCCAAGGGATTTTAGTTAATAGGTGGAAAAACTATAAAAGAACAAGTTTTCTTTACTAATCTACGAAGAATTCAGTTCTCATATGAAATATAATAATATGAAAATAAAAATCTGAGTACTCTTAACGTTCACTGCATTAACGCAATTTATATATATATATATATATATATATATATATATGTTTAAGACTTTCCGCGAGCCATAAAAAAAAGTTTTATATGTGCTTTAGAGGGGGATAGGGGGCTCATTTCTTTCTGTCTGTAAAAATAATTCAAAGATATGACTATATCGTTGATATTTGACCTATAATTTTATTACATGAATTATTAATCTGAACCAAATTTTTAATCAAGCTATTGCAAGGAGTAACTTATGTATGAATGTATGTCTGAAAAAATAATTATCAAATTGGAGGGATTTTTGCATACGATTTTATATCAAAAGTGCGGATTTGTATTGAATTTTGAATTGAATTTATCAATGGACTGACTGCCTGTTTGTCTACATGTATGCGTTTATATGAATACAATAACTGATAACATCAATGTGCTGGATAAATGAAATTTGTTAAGTTGCATTGATACTAAAGGTGTGATTCTGTATAAAAATTCGGAAGAGATTGGACAAAGGAAAGATATTATATATGGATATTTTTTTTTCGTATAATAATGAAATTAAATACAAAACGTGCAGCAATGTGCGTTTGAGATGTCATTTCCACTTTCTTTAATCGGTAGTTGGTAATATTATTATTATTTTTTTTTACCTTGAAAAAAATTTTGGCTTGAATTTCTTGCTTTGTTTATCCCTGGTTTGACGCAGCATAATCCAAACCATAGCTCTTGTGCCAGAAAAAGCCAAATAAACCCAAACATTTCCATTTTAAATTCGAAACATTTCCATAAAATTCAAAAGCTATAACAAAGCTGTCAAACAGGATCTCAATAACTTTCCAACTCACTTATCCTTTTCGAAATGCAGATTCAAACGAAGGTTCCCAATAATTTGATACATTTGTTACTCCATGCGAACAATTCGCTTACCGAAGTATTCTGAACATGAATTGTTCCGCATGACAGCCACAGAATTCTTCTGGCCGTCCTCACGTTCTCTCCCTCCCAGTCCTCTTCGATTATTGTCCCTGGATCGTGACAAGAATACAAGGGTAACAACGAAGGGAGACATATATCACTTTTTCTCTCTCATTTTTTCTGAGTGTTTTTTCATTCCAATCATATTTTTAGGGTGAAGAATTATTCCATGTTTCTGAAATGTACCGGTTTTTTTTTTTTTTTTTTTTTTTTTTTTTTGGAAATTGGTAGGCGCAGCTTAATAATGAATGCATGTTGATTCTTTTTGGAATGCCAAGAAATTTAGAAATCCGACTGGGAAATTTTTAAGCTTCAAATGGCATCGAGAAAACACATTATTTTTTGTTAGAAAGATTATTCATTATACGTAGGTGCTGACGTGAAATGTTTTGTTTAAGATTGACATTGTTGCTCCATAATCTTGGCATCGTTTTTTCATAATCTTGGAATCCTTTTTTCATAATCATGGAATCGTTGCTTCAAAATATTGGCATTGTTGCTTCAAAATATTGGCATTGTTGCTTCAAAATATTGGCATTGTTGCTTCAAAATATTGGCGTTGTTGCTTCAAAATATTGACATTGTTGCTTCATAATACTGGCATTGCTTCATTCTTTATATTAGCATTGTTGCTTCTTAATATTGGAATTATTACGTTATAATATTGACATTGCTTTGTTCTTTATATTGTCATTGTTGCTTCATAATATTGGCATTGCTTCTTTCTTTATATTGACATTGCTTTTTAATATTGTCACTGCTACTTCATAATATTGACATTGCTTCTTTCTTTACATTGGCATTGCTTCTTTCTTTATATTGGCATTGCTTCTTTCTTTATATTGGCATTGCTTCTTTCTTTATATTGGCATTGCTTCTTTTTTTATATTGGCATTGTTGCTTCGTAATATTGAAATTATTGCTTCATAATATTGGCATTGTTGTTTCAAAATATTGGCATTGCTTCTTAATATTGAAAATTTTCTTTCTTAACGTTAGCATCGTTGCTTCTTAATATTGCCATTAATATTTTGATTGAGACTTGATCAGCTAAATATTTGAAGCCATCCAATAATATACCATTTTCATTCATTTTTAATTTTTTTTGTACGCGATATATGAGAAGAAAAATAACTGTCAAAAAATTTCAATGTTAATTTCAATGTTTAAAGACTCCCTGGATATTAAAAAATGGAGTTGCTGCATTTTGTTCCTCTAACTATATACACGAGCACAAAAACAGTTTGCACTACATGGATGAAACTTAGTATGTGGCGTTTGCATCTAATTTATAGAATTTTTATTCACATTTTGAATGGAATCCATTCTCGGAAATTTTGTTTGTGTTTGCCCGAGTGTAAATACGTGAACGGACAAAAAATCAACAAAAGTAGGGAGCTAGAAAAATAGAATTTCCACACTGATTTAGCATTTGAAGTGTAAATCCGTATCAAATATTGAATCAACACCATTTATAGTTTAACTGCCTGTTGTCTTTTAAATTCATATACGTTTAAACGCTATGAATCAAAAATCCAACGACTTAGATAGGTGAAATATGGTTTGTGAATTTGTTACTAAAACTGTTTCAATCGTTTTTCAAAAAGTTGTTTAAAATGTAAACTTCGTGTTTTTCACTACTCTGTAAAGTACAAAACGCTCATATGCGAAATTTAGAAAGTAAAAATATGAGCACTCATAGCATTGATGCTCTTATGAAAGTCCACAAGGAAATAACATCTATATTCAGGATTTAGGCGTGAAACTTTCTGAGTTCCGTTGGTTTTATTTTCTTCTTTGAAATAAATTTATACAAGTACATATTATACCAAATCAACAAGAATTTTATCAAGAAATGAAGTATCTAATTACATTTTGGCATACAAATTTTATATAGGAACGTCGGAAAACAGAACATCACTAAATTTAGGCAATTATTTAATAACTAATAGATAAATATTAAAAATGTTGTTATTTAAATATTAAAGCAAAAATAAAATAAAATTCGCAAAAACAGTAATAAAATACATTTTTTCCTTAAATTTTAATCTTCTCCTTATGATCAACATATATCGTATTAGAAGTTTTTCTTTTCTATTAGTAATGTCGTACTTTATCAAGCTTAAAATTTCGCTCCACCTTGACCTGAATCATACGGAAAATCGTAATAATCCTTTGGTAATTTCAGTCCTTAGCGCATTGAATTTTCAAATATGTGAAAGGATAAATTATTTTCTAATAGACTAAAGATAATTTAACACCGATCTCTTTAAACTAAAACTCTTTATTACTATTACTACTATTACAACTATTAAATCGAAATTGGGACACTTTCCTGTATCGATATCGGAATTCAGATTAGTGTTATTTTGGTGTTTTCTCAGTTTAGTGTTATATTGAAGCATTCTACTTCTACTCTCGCGCTTTTACAAAACATTTTTTATGTAATTCCGTATATATGCTTTAATTTGCTGCTGTTGTTGTTACTTATGCACTTGTCATAGACAAGCCCACTGACAAAGTATGCGATTTAAGCCAAATTTTGGGTAGTAGCTTCTGAAGTTAAAGGCCCCTGGGCAGAAGTCTGACTTCTAGCTTGTATGAAGATGACACACACTATCGCTTTCACAACCCCTTTTTACAGGGGGATCTTTCATACACCTCACATATAGAACACAGGGAGAAGAACAACCATACCTGAACCGGGACTCGAACCCGGGACGCCCAGATCACGGGGAAGACGCTCTACACCTAGGCCAGGACGACGGCAATTTGCTGTTGTGGTCCTATTTATAGATGATCCTAAATAAGATTTTTTCCTTCTGTAAATGGTTTTTGTTACCTGAGATATCTAGTTCAAGTTGTTACTTCACTGTAACAGAAAGTCTTTTGCTGCTAAGCAATATTTGCAGTTTTGTAAGCGTACGGTTGTCAATTTTGTTTATAGCATAAATCGCCAAACTGGCAATATTTGGCCTTATCTCACAAAAAGTGGCACCAAAATCAACATGTCAAAAATATCCGATTCTTCCATAAACCTCGGCTTTGTTGTTTTAAAGAATTTTTAGTCATAAATAAGATTTTTTTCTGTAAATTGTTTTTGTTATATTGAAATACCTAGTTCAAATTGTTCCGTATCTGTAACAGAAAATCTTTTGTTGAAAATCAATCGTTGCAGTTTTGTAAGCGGGCGGATTATAATTTTATTTAGAGCATAAGTCGCTTAACTGGCAACATTTGACAATATCTGACGAAATATAGTATCAAAATCAGCATGTCAAAAACATTCGAATCTTCCATAAACTTATTATTTTTATTTTAGAGAATTTTCGTTCAAAAAAATAGTGGGATTACACGAATTACCCACTGGAAAACCTGGGTTCTCGAATCGGTTGAAAATACAACAACGATAAATCACGTGGGAGACACCTAAAAAAATCGAATTCTCTGTTTGATATTGTGAATTCTACAGATGTACTTTCTTGCTTCCACAAACTCGTCTTTTACTTCCTGTGTCTCAATATTTATCTGTATGTTTCACTTCCGTTTTAAAAAAGTTTATGTCTCTTATGTTGTTCCTTTTGAGTGGAATTTTATTTGTTAGTTCCTTAATCGCCTTCCTGCCTGTATTAGAGTCAGTGCAGTTAAACTACCCTTTGATTCCAAAGAGAAATTCAGAATAAATAGTAGGGGAGAGTCCTTTTATCCAACTGCGTCTTTAACCATTTTAGTCTCTGCTGGTAACAGGTTATATGATTTGAATCTTTGTTCATTGAATATTGAAATTTTGGAACATCCATCAATTATTTAAATTAGCTAACTACTATTTGAAAGAATCCAATTTATCTGATTTCACTACCACTGAAAAGTAAGTATTTTGAAGATTAATTTTTACCTTATAATATTTGTGATATTATTAGGAAATGAGGTTAGTGTGCACATACTACAGAATTCTAATAATCCTATTTAGAACATTTTTTTTTCAATTCCTAACCTTAATAAAAATGTATCGTAAAAGTTTGAGTTTGTAATTGTACCACATTTAATCTTGACCATCATGATGTAGGGTTATTTGAGTAGATCAGAGGTACAATACGTCTTATTTATAGGAAACAAGAAATATTTGATGTAAAGGTTTTTTTCAAATTATGAGATTATTGATCTGTGGGGGAAAATATTTGATCTAAGAGAATTTTTTCAAATTATGAGATTATTGATCTGTGGGGGAAAATATCTGATCTAAGAGGATTTTTTCAAATTATGAGATTATTGATCTGTGGGGAAAAATATTTGATCTAAGAGGATTTTTTCAAATTATGAGATTATTGATCTGTGGAGGAAAATATTTGATCTAAGAGGATTTTTCTCAAATTATGAGATAGTTGTAGATCTGTGTGTTCAAATATTTGATCCAAGAGGATTTTTCTCAAATTATAAGATAGTTGTTGATCTGTGTGTGTCCTTTTTATTTGACCTTTGGCATATAGTTTATCGCAAAAGATTTCCCATTCTAAACATAAAAACTTTGTAATAGTGGGCGGGAACATTTGTTGTGGGAGCCAGATGCAAAATTTCCCCTTTTTCATTCGTCTAAGTATTGTATGTTTACGCTTAAAAGAATAATAAATTTAAATGCCTCTTTTAAGCTTACTTCAGTTTATAATTTAATATTAAAAATTGAGCATATCTTAATTCTAAATTTTTTTGCTTGTTTAGAAAAATCAATTTAAAAATATATGATTATAGATTATAGGTGGTTAGAAATACTTGACCCTAACAAACAAAAAAATCAAAAACAAATTTTAAAATTTATTATGTGCATCAGTGAAATTAGGGATATTTGATTATTTTACTTTGAAATATTGAATGTTTTATCTTAATTTTCCGTCTTTTCTTGAAATAATCATTTATTTCATGAATTAAATAAATTTCATTTAGAGTGTGCCATTCATTATACAGAAGACTTACAGCCTATATGTAGAATTGGGATAGTAAAAATTTGGAACCCATTTAAGATCGAAAATTTTTTAAAAAATGTGACGTTTTATCTGAAAGCCAATTTATTTAAGTTGCCATTAAATTGTTAATATTTTGCTTTTACAATAATTAATAATGAGATTAGAGATATTTTAACAGAACTTAATATCTGAAAATGTTGTGGTAAATAATATGATTTATAAAAGCAAAGTATTATTATTTTTAGTAATTAAATAATTTACGTTAATTTTTCGGTTGCACCATTTGCCATATATGATCTATTATTTTAAAGTATCTCCAGCTTGAATTAATAATTTTTATCACAATGATTTTATATGTATTTCGCACATCTCTATTTTCATTTTTATCCGGTTCATTATTTTACTTTTTAAACTTTTTAAATCGAGATTTTATTTTGTGTAAGAATTTAATTATTTGCAATACTTTCTTCTGTAAGCCTAATATCGTACTTTTGGGATACACGAGAAATAGAAAATGTTTACTTATAAATAAATCGATAAATTAAAAACAGCAACAAATACATTCTTTCAAAACCAACAATGCCTTCGAAATTTCGGATTTATCTTTCACAGTAGCTCGATCCCAAACAAAAGTCAATTATTACCCTTTCAAACTATGCTTGCAAGAGCCTGTTCGATTCAGACCTAAAGTGCAGTGTGGGTGGGCGTAGCCCCCTTGACCCCGAAGACCCATCCTGTCGCCATGGCAACGTACAGAGATTCTCTCGAAATAGGTTTCTGGTGCAAGCTTTTCCCTGGATGATTGGTATCTCGTTAACGTAATTATTGTGTTTACATCTACTGGTCACTTTTTTGCATCAGCTCGGGGCTTTAATTTTTTATGAATGGTTGTTTCTCTGGTAATTGCGTTGCCGGTCGCTCAACCATCAGTGTGTGAAGAAAATTATTGTGTTCAAACTAGAAACAGATGTTTTGTATGCAGTTTCCTAGTTAGCGGCAGATGAGATGGTTGGTGTGTGGGTGGAAGGCTTCATTATGACAGATTAGAGGTGGTTTTTTTGGGGTCAGTTTCGCTGAAAATGCCATCTGGAAAGATGACCGCTCTTGTGTAAATGAACAACTTTGTAATTTCCACATGCTGTTATGAGCATCTACTTCAATCAACTAGCCTCAGATATGAGATGTTATACTCAGAATACAAACTATCGCAATTTTTTGCAACATTAGTTACTCTCTGGTGGTATGACAAAATATGCACAAAAAATGTGGTTGATTACTATTACAAAATAGAACCGTATTAATACATAGGCAAAGTATTCAAAGTAGGTCTAAAGGGTTTACTCAATTTATTGTACAAAAAACAGTCACCATGTTTAGACTATCATATTTTTTCAACATTAGTTACTCTTTCTGATGATATGACAAAATATGTACAAAAAATATTGTTGATTGCTAGTATAACCATATTAATACATAGGCAAAGTATTCAAAGTAGGGCTAAGGGACCTAAACATTTTTCTCAACATTAAATACTATTTCTGATGATATTTGCAAAAAAGTTTTGTTGAATGCTATTGTAAATAGATTAATAAAGAGGTAAAGTAGGTTTAAGGAACCTACACATTTTTCTCAACATTAAATACTATTTCTGATGATATGACAGAATACCTACACAAATGTGTTGTTGAATGATATTGCAAATAATAGAGGCTTAAGAGGTCTGCAACTCTGGAGTCCCTAACACCTCGAGAGTTTTTTGTGATGCTTTCAAAACAATTTAATTTTATTCTTTTATTTAATTTATAAGGGTCGAGAATGCATAAATGTGCAAAAATTCAATAATCATCTAACTTTAATAACATCCATGAAGTTAACAATGACAATATTCTTAACTTTTTTTTTGATAATTTCATTTTATATTGTTTTATATTTTTAAAAAAACAAGTAGCGTTATAATTTAAAACTAGCAGAAGTGATCTCCCAAAAACTGTCTTGCGTATTCTTTAAAACACTTGTCATGCCAGAGAACGCTTTAAAAGTCATTGGCGTACAATATTTACGAAATATTAATTTTTGGCATGAATTTAACTCAATTTTTACTGAATCTACCTTGTCATCCTTGAGAAGTTTTTGGAGATTAACCTCTGGCATGCAGTTAATAGTATCCGAAAATAGAATTTGTGCCTTAAACGCGTTTTTCTCAGTCTACTGAAATAAAATTTTGACACAAAATTGCATTTTAGTCACACATTCCCATACTTAATTTCATATAAATTTCGGTCACTGCGTTTTTGAATTACCGCGTTTATATATTTCTGAAAGTAGAGACCGATAGACAATCAACCCGTTTTTTGAATGTGACTAAATTTGACAGATGTGTATACTGTATATGTTGAATCTGTGTACCGAATCTTATTTATCTAGCTCTCTTCGTTTTGTAATTATCGTGTTAAAACTTTCGACTATACTTTCTCATGCATTGATTTAAAACAGCGAAATTTAGTATATCTTGCTACTATAACTACAGTTTTGTGTCAAAATTTGGCTTCAATTGGCTTGCAATAAAACGTCAAAAATACCTGTTCTCATTATGGGTTCAGTAAAAAAACTGCTGAATTCACGCCATATTTCATAACTATCGTTCACTAAGGCCATGTAAGATATAGTCAGCATTAGCCAAAGTTTAAAAAAATTTGCATAGAAATATGTATAACACCTTTATTTGAAAGTATGCGAGAGAATTTCGGCGAGACCACTCCCACTGACTTATGATGGGGTGATTAATATCTTAATAATAATAAACACTTTCAGTTCATGAATAATAGTAAAAATGAACGTCTTTAATTTTCTGCTCTTTATTACGACTTGAAATAAATTTCAAACATGGTACAGAAGAATCTGTACTAAAATGAACGAAATACTCCGAATTCTAATATTATTCATTTGAATTAAAATGCAAACGAGTATAATTATGCCTCAAGTGTATCCTTAAGGTTAAAATACCGAAGCCAAAATAAGAAATAAGAAATTATTTCTTATAATTTATGAAGCCGCAATTAATTAAACACGCATCGGCACCCACATCGGTGAAAAAGAACCTGACTTAATTTACTAAAAACATGCTTAGCTATTTTACAAGTCATCGCTCTCGCTAACTATTATCAGCTTTAATCAAAATTTTCGATCGAAATTAATTAGATGGGGCAAAATATTTTGATTAATTTCGTAAATGAAAGTCTCTTTACTATTATATGTATTATGCAAGCCAACTTCACTCAATAAAACAGGAAGAAAACAGAAACTATAAATACAAAAAGGAATTTTAAAGATGAGATTTTCTGTTTTCATAATTTTTTTATACTATTAGGTTTAAACAGGTAATAAATATTTTGTTTAATCGAAAAAGTTATAGTTATGATTCAATTATGATAAACAATCTTTAAGTTAAAGAAACTTTGACATCTTTGTCTTTAGTGGCGTTTTCATAATAATTTTTAAAATGTAAATGAAAAATAAGAATCTTTATATATATATATATATATATACAAAAGTATAAAAATCAAGTTAATAGGAAAAACAAATAAACCCAATAAAAAATATGAAATAAAAGAATCCGGCCTGAAGACTTTTTCAAGGGTCACCTTCAGGCAGGGATTCAAAAAAAGGGATTTTTTCTGTTAAGGAAAATCAGACAATTAAGTCTAATAATGATTCCTTCGTGACCCGAAAATCCCCTGAAATTAGGCCCAAGAGATATACCATTTTAACAGAAAGGAAAACACAAAACGACAAATTAGAAGAAAAACCACTAATAAGTAAAAATACAATAACAATAAAAACCATATATATATATATATATATATATTTAATACTATTGCTTATGATTTTAATTCATCGCAATCTTTTAACAAAGCCTTTTGAATGAACATATAAATATTTTTAATTTTTATGTTTGATTAAATTTTACCGTTTCTTATTATTTTTGTTTGTCTATTAGCTTACTCTGTTATTATCCTCTTATATTTTGCGATATGTTTTGAATTTACGTTTTCAGTAATTTTTTTATGATTGTATATTTTGTTATTTATGATAAATTTTCCTTTGGCAACCAGGTGTTTCATCTAAACTAGTGGTTTTCCTATAAATGTCAATTAAATATTTTATGTCACTTGGTATTATTCACTCTTCGCTACAATAATTTTAAACTTAGAAATTTTATAGACATATGAATCATATATTTTTTTTAATCTTTATATGCCTCTATTTATTGTGCCATGTGTACTATTGTGTTAAGTGTAAAAATGGGCATTCTGTAAAATTTCTTCATCTTTATTTTTTCAACCATAACAAAATTTCAATCTTCTTATTTAAAAACAAAATTTTAGAAATGATTATTTTCAGTACTAAGCATAAAATTTATTCAAGAATTCTTTGCATCTAGTTTCATAATCATTTTTAAAAATTGTATTTACAATATAAAAAGAAAAGTAAAAGAATTAACTGCTAAAAAATAAATTCCTATACTTTCTTATTCCAAAGTGGCATAAATGCTTTAAAATTTTCTTACCTAAGGCCATAAAAATACTTCGAAATACTTCGCGATTTATTTATCAATTAGGCTTTGGAGAAACTACTGTCACTTCCAAGTTCCCTGAAACTGAACTTCCCAGATTCCATTTAATTTTGACTTCCCCTTCTTGCAGTTATCTCAAAAACGATGTGGTTTGCCTGGAAGGCATCCAGAGACTTGGCGAAACTTGGCGTAAAAACTTTGGTTTTAATTGAAATTTTAAGAATGCTTCTACACAGAGATTTCATCTTGCAAATTTTGAAGAACAAGAGATGGCCTAAAGCGGGTTGTCCAATTTCGACGCATGCTACTCCAATTTAAACATGTCCGCTTGGATATATCAGACACTGACTTTGCAATAATTCTAATTGATTTGAGATACCATTATTAAATTACAGAATTCTGATTTCAGATTCGTAACAATATTCACTAACTTAGCCAGTTTATTTCACCTTTTGCAGAAACAGAATGGCGCGAAATCCACTCCATCAAATATTATGTATTACCGCCAGTATCTGAATAATATATCTTTAAAGTCATTTTCTCACCAAATTAGATTGGTACCAGCTGTTATATTGTGCAAGAAACAACACATCTGTAACACATTTTCAAAATTAATACATTGTTTGTTCGAAACCGTAACAGTTTTGAAAAGTAATGACTCTACGATAAAAGGGGAAATACTACGCTGACATGTAGGCAATAATTCGATATCCAAATGGCCTTTTGGACTCCACAAATTACCTTGACAATCCTCTTTCGTCGTCCAAGGAGCAATGAAAGCGAAAATAGCCGAATTTAGAAGCTAGAATTTTAAATTAAGTGATCTAGCAAAAGATGCAGAAAATTTCGCTCTTTAGAAATGAGGTATTAACTCGGATTAACTGCTATGTAAAACATCTGATTTTCAAAATAATTTTATAGGAGTTGTTACAACGATTAGTTTTTGAAATCAAACTTGATTTCCCTTTGAACATTTATATCCTTTATTATATAAACTATATGTTTCCTATATTATATACAGTATTAGAATGGCCAGTAATGGTAATAAAAAAATTTAATCCTACAGTGCATCCTGTAGCCATTTGGCAACTTGATTTTACTTCCGTTTATAAGTTTCACGTGACTTTTCCAAAGGACAACAATAAGTGTTTGGAAACTCTTTTTTAAATGCTTTTTGATAAACATATGTAGAAAAAACAGATTTATGTCAATAGCGGTACTAGAATTGGAAAAATACCAAAATGGCTGCTGTTGTGCTTCGGGACGAATAACAAAATATATTACCGGATATATCAAGATACACGATTGCACGAAATATCGTATTTGGTTTTAAAACACATCAGCATATATAATTTTTACTATATATAGACTGTTTTTATATAATGTCTTAAATAATTTTATTACATAATGAAAAAAGAAGCAAAAATAATCTTTAAGTTTTCAGAAAAGTCGGAACTGCCAATAGTAATAATAGTTCCTTCAATTTAATCATTAGTGATGTTGTAAAATAAGTATTTTGCCTTTACAAATAAAAATTGCTTGTTTTAGTTTTCATACTAAATCCAAATTACTTATGGTGTTGTATCTTGAAATATTTGCAAAGCTAATAAAAAACATTATTACACCTTCTTTAAATGACACATAATTAATTTAAGAATTTTACTCCATTTCTTAAATGTTTCAAGATAAACAATGAATTTAGTTTATGAGAATAATTCAAAACTCCATTAGAAAATTAGAAGAAATGAACTTTCCCAAAGTATAATATATTCCTCTACATACAAAGCTCGCGCTTATTAAATTATTTTAAAGCTCAACGAACTCGTCGACGCTTAGAAACATTTCTTATTTTCATATTCATATAAACATCCTATACGCTTATTATCCGTATAATCATTCAATACTTCCTCTGATACACAGCGATTGCAATGGCAGCCCTTAAAATATTCATACAATACTGAACTTTTTCAAATATTTCAATATGCAAATCAGCCTGTTTCCATAAACTTACTAAGCCAAAGCTGGTTCAAAACTTTAAAATATTTTTTTTTCTATTTCATGAGTTGAAATCGATTTTATTGGACGTGCATTAATTCACATTCCTGCTCGGCAGTAGTGATTTGTGCATTCCGATGGAATACTAGCACGCTCTGCCAGATGTCTTTGCGAGTATCGCATTTGAATTTATATTGCATCCTCTGCGCTACTAATGAAACCGCAAATCGTTTGATGTCACGTGGGTTAGGCTCATATCAAGCGGGAGGAAGGGTGGGAAATGAAATAAGAAATAAAAAAAAGCAATTTCCTATTCGAGACAAACCATATCAGATCGTTTTGAATGGAATAGAACATTTGTCGATTATTTTCTTAACAGCTTGCACGATACAACGTTTGGTTCAGAACAATATTAGCCAAAAACGTTCCACAAATGCTGCTCACGTAGTTTTCGTGTTTTGTCATATTGTTTGATAAGGTTTTTAGTTCAGTTCCATACCAAATAACAAAAAAAAGTGTGTAATTGTCGATGAACGAAGTGCTTTTAACACAAATTCTTTAAGAGTCCATTCTGATTTCTGTTAAATTACAGTATTTACGACATAGCCGTTTTACTTAGCAGACATTTATTTAATACAGGCTCTAATAAAATGGTTGCTAATGTCTTGCTTCGTATAATTTCTACACACTTTTAACCATACACTTTAAAAGACCAGAATGAGTAATTAAAAGCTTTTTATTCTATTTATTACAAAATATTAATAAAGAAAAGTTGTTAAAAAGGATTTTTATGACTCGACACTTCATATGATTCAAAAATAGCCACTATTGCAATGAAACAATATCTATGCCATTATTAAGAGTATCACCTGTTATATTCTACGAAGGATTTTTTTTTCTATAAATTAAATTTCTGTCAAAGAATGTGTTTCATTTTTACGATAGTAATTAGGCATTTCTTTTTTAGACTACTAAATACCTTACATTTCATATTAAACAAATATTGATATTTGGTTGATCCGGTCTTTAGGACTGAATTATAGATTTCCGAATGCATTTTCACAATTTTTATTAATGATGCTATATTATAATGACGTTTGTTGATAATTATTAATTTTCTGGTTCATCTACACAATTTTTTATATTTACTAAATTGAAAATTTATTCAATTACTTATTCTATATTATAATGTTATTATTCTATGCTACTTATATTCTGTATTTTATTTGAATTAAGAATATGTTATTTATATGTTATTTATATTCTATGTTATTCTTTCTATGTTATTTATATTCTGTATTTTATCTAAATTAAGAATATTTTTTCTATGTTATTTATATTCTGTTCTTTTTTTAAATTAAGAATATTCTTTCTATTCAATTTAAAATGATTTTATTTTATTGTTAATAACTCTGCAAAAACATATTTATTTTTTCAATCAAAGCATTTGCTTGCATTTATATTTCCAACAAAACACAAAATTATATAGCTTTCCAAGCTATTCTAAAGCCACATGAATAATTTTTAAGAATTCTAACGCCACGTTTTTTATGATCATCAAACCTTAAGTTAAAGTCTTTCAACAAGACTTTAAAATCGAGTAAACGACAAGTTAAAGCTACTGTCAATCCTTCAAGTATTATTATATATTCTTTATATTTCTTTTTAACACATTTTAGAGATTTGCAGACGATGTTACACGAGAAGATAGAGTTCCAAAATGTCAGAAGCGATAAATAAATTTAGCTTCGTCTTTGAAAATAGTTTCTGAGATATTAATATTTTTTTTTTCGTTCTTTTCGTCTCTTTTTTTTTCTGTCTGTTGTACATTCAATAAACCACGCTAGTAACTATTTTATTTTAAATAGAATGTGGAATGCATAAAATTTTCGTTGATTGAAATATTTATTGCGTCTGAAGTCGAATTTCTATTTTGAATCTAATTTTTTTTCTGTTTCTTGAGATGCTGTTTGATATTAACTGATAAAATTCCAAAAAATGTAAAATTGATAGATTTTTAACTGAATAGTATAATACCTTTTAACCCATAAATCAATTCTCCCTGGGACCGCCTCGTAATGGAATGATCAGAAACTTCCAGCATGGTAGCTGATTCTCGTCACCTGGTGAATACAGAATAAGGTGATGATTCTTATCGTTGCCGGGGCGTACTTCCTTAGGGAAGGGTTGTACTGTGGCCGGTGATGGCCCTTAGGACTCAGCCACAGTCCCCGCCAATGTTGCGGCAGTCCGGTCATTCAGATTTTTCTGTGTGCCTTTTAAGGCAGTTTAAAGCTACTCCTTAAATAAAAAATAATATTTGATAAATAATGAAAAAAGAAATATTTTTATACCACTTTTCTAACATAAATTCTTATGAAGAATTAAATTTTTATTAAATATTTTTGCTAAAAAATTGATCATACCAATTTTCTTTAATCATTCAGTTTGTTTTTTCAATATGTCAGTGAACGGCCCCATATCATAGTTTCCTGTAATACTTTAAAACTAGTAATGTATCCTAAGTAAAATGGAAGTTTTTTAACTAACTGACAATTTTAAAATGAAATTAGTGATAGAAATATAAACTTTTTATTGAAAAAAAATCTAATGTTGTAGTGATGTATAACCAATTCCAGTATATAGTACAACCAACCGATGTATAATATTGTTGCGAAAATTCAGTAAACAGAAAAAAAGTTATGTGCACTTATAAAAATATTTAATTATACACAAACACTACATAAAATAATTACAAAACAAAATGAATTAAAAATGAAAATAAAAGCTCGAAGATAAAACTCCGCCGAAAACAGAACTACGGGTTGAGTTGTTTTCAGCATGTTCGCTGGCACTGCCCAGTACAGCGGCACTTCAAACGTAGGAAGTGATTTTCTAGTATTTAGTTACATTGTATAAGATCTCTGAAATCAAAACTTAGAAAACAGCATAATACCTCAGTCTAGTCAAACAACTACTCAGTTTCTTCTTGAAACCTGTAGAAACCATTATTTGAACCTTCTAGAGGAATGATACTTTCTCCAGAGGGTTCAAATAATGATTTAAATGGGGAAGAATAGGTCCATTGAAAAATCTGTTGCATTATCACTGCTTAAATATCAATTTCTTTTATGAAATCAAATGATATTTAAGAAGACATTTTAGAAAAACAAAGAGTGAAAGAGATTTTAAATAATTTTCTTGTATGATCTTTCTATCGATATCTGGTGTGGCTCTGAAAAAAATTATTTCTTACAAAGTCTTGATTAAATTAGCATTTACACCGTCAATGGTGAAACACATTCATTAATATAACGCGGTGGCTATCTCAAATAACTTTTAATTTCAAATCTAATTTTTTAACAACATAAGATTTTAAACGAAACAAGTAATTTAGAGAATGCATTATTGTCCTCAGTCCAGATGATATGAGGTGTGTTTAAACCGAAACTTGATTATGTCAATTATTATTACTCTTTCTTTAAAGTAACTTTTTCTCTTTAAATTGAATAATATTTAGAAAGATGACTTTGTCGATATTGTTCTCTGGAAATCTCGCCAATATTTTAGCAATAAGAATAAATCCATGGGATGGACGAACAAGTTATATAAAAGATGTCACGTACTGGAAACTAAAAACCGAAAAACAATTGCTGCAGAAAAAAAAGAGGAGAGGGGAGACTAAAGAATGAATCTTTCTGGAAAGTTCAATTTATTGAAATTTCCTAATGAAAGAAGAAATTGATAAGCTATGCTGCACTTTTTGAATTAATAATGACAATTGCCTTTTTGAATGTTAAATAATCTCTGTATTTTATATTTTTATAAATTATTTTAATAATAAGGAAAAAATCATTCGTATATTTTCAGTTCAGGCAGTGAATAATTATTAATTAATAATTCAATAACTTGGGATATTCAATTTTGTCACTGGAATTCATTTATCCCATGATTAGTTCAGAAGTGCATGGTGAAAAGTGTGATAATGTAATTAATTAATTACTTTCCTAGGCTGCTATATACTGAGTGACCAAATTATTATGACTATCCCCTCAATACAGTGTTGGACTAACTTTATCCCGTAATATTGCTCGCATTCTTCTTGGCATAGATTCTGTGAGATATTGATAGGTGATAGGACAAATTTGACATCACATCCGATGAACTGTACTTTCTAGATCCTTTAGATTGGACAGCACTAGATACAGCTGTCTGATGCCCCGTTCGATCTCATCCCACAAATTCTCAATTGAATTGGATCTGGTGATTGCGCGGGCCAACAAAGTGGTAAAGGCAGCGTCATGTTCTGCGAACGATCTGACGACAATACCATCTGTATGACAAAGAGCATTGTCTTGCTGAAAATATCCATCCCCGGCAGGGTACACCATTAACATGACAAGATATACTTGATCTGCGAGAACACTTAAATACCCTTGGACATTTAATAGTTGTTCCACAGTAATCAAAGGACCCATGCAATGCCAAGAAAACATCCCCCAAACCATAATATTGCCTCCACCAGTTTGAAGTTTTGTGGCAATGCAGTTGGGGTTTATGCTTTCGTGCTGTTTTCGCCATATCCGAACCCTGCCATCTGCATAATGTAATTGAAAACGCGATTCATCGGACCACATGACCCTTTTCCAGTCATCTACTGCCCAATCCTTTTGCCCCTTTGAAAACTGGAAACATCTGCTCTTGTTCAAAACTGACAGGAGAGGCTTTCGAACAGGTCGTCGGTTTCTATAGCCTATACGGCGTAATGTGTGCCGCACTGTTTCCCCGTTATTTGACGTACTGTTGGAGTGGACAACTCTGGCAAGTCTCCTTTCACCTCGAGCATTCAGTAGCCTGTGAGGACCACACGCCTGACGTTGAGACCCAGTTTTATGCTTGGTAGCTCACTCTCTGCACACATTAATAACTGCTGCTCTCGAACACTTCAAAAAAGCAACCGTTTTGCTGATACTGGTTCCGACGCTTCGAGGCCTACAATCATCCAGCATTCAAACTAAGTTAGGTTACGTTTCCTGCCCATATCTCTGCGCATAACAAAGTGCAATTAATGGTTCACTTCTCTTGCATTTCCTTTTCGTAGCTATCGCCCTCTAACGTTAACTCTGTAACATAATTGCTCATTTTGCATAAAACTGTCATGTGGTCATAATAATTTGGCCACTCAGTATATATGTAAATATTTTAATTTTTGAAAATATAATCAAAGATAAAAATTTAAAGGAGATGCTTATCTCTAACCTAGTACACCGTTACTAGATAATATTTTGAACTGATTCCACCAGATGATAAAGTACACAAATTAATTTTAGTATTTAAAATCGCGCTTATGTATAATATTATTGCTAAAACAATGAAAACCAATGTATTTAATGTACATTAAAATATTTTTAAAAATTATCAGTATATTTTTGATAATTATAATACCTTATCTTTATTACATACGATCAAATAAAACTGCTGAATTTGTAAAGTATTTCACTGCGCATTAAATATTTGGTAATTATATCTAGTAAAAGTGATGCTTTATCTTTAACGGGCTGTAATTTAAAATTCAATTTAATTCCTTAGTTAATCAGCAAAAATGATTTTTCTGGAGTTTTCCTGTATATTCTATAAGGATTGCTTCCCCCCTCCTCTAACCGTTTTGACGCAGAGCTAAAATTTCAATGACTAGATAGGTGCTATACATTATTTATGTACTTTTTTTAATTATCTTGTTTACATGCCAGCAAAAGTACGAACCTACAGACGGTCAACCATTTGACAAATTTGATTAAGAAATATATTTAGCTGCCAATTTATATTTTTCGGTTCTGGAGTTGCTTTGTATTCGGGATCCATATAGACAGAAATCCCCTCTATGGATGGATTTCTTTCAAAATTCGATAAAAGTCTACAAACTTACTGCCAAGATCGCATGCCACATTTCACCCATCAAAGCGTTTTTCAATTATCATATTTAGATTGATATAATTCCAAAAATAAGTTTTTTGGACACGGAGAAGTCTAAAATGTAAAAGTTATACAAAATCTCGAATTCGAGTTTTTTGTATGTTACAATAATTTCTCTTTGTATATTCGGCCTGCAAGAAAGAAAAATATGTATCCATTTTAGTTTTCAATTATTGTTGTGTTTCATTATTGTGTTAAATAATTTACCTTTCGTCATAAATCAGCCAGTAATAACCACGAATTTGTAAAACGCTTATTAACATAACTATATCTCTGAAAGAAAAGTGACAAAGGTAAATTATTACCAGTGTGAAAATCAGCACTTCACTAAAATTTAAAGTACAAAGAACATAAAATAATAAAGAAATTCCAGAAGCTAAAAATCTGATAGCTTTATTCGCTTCAAAAGATGCCGAATTATGCGGTGCGAGAAAATCTTCTAAAAAATAAAGAAAATTGCATGATTAATTGCATTTCGGCTGTCTTTCAAAGATTCCCTTTGAATCATTTATCTCCCCATTTTGTTTGTTCTTTATCTCTCAGAATAAATATTCTTTAGAATAAATTCTTGGCAATTCACTTTGAAGATGGAAGTCATTGAAAGCAGCTGCGGAAAAATTTATGTTACCATGAATCTTTATTGAATAGAATGTAGTTTATATTTCTATCTTTTATCTCCGAATAAAAAGGCAGGTGGAAAAAGTAATGAATCAAACGATTTCTGTTAAAATTTAGTTATTGAACCAAACGATTTCTGTTTTAAAAAAAGTTCATTTTGTATTCTTATAGAGAAGTTTCAAATTTTTGAAAGAGAATGCCGTCAATTTTTAACAGAAAGTTTTATTTAATTCTGTGTTTTAGAATTGCCTTGATTTCATAATGATAATATTTTACAGTAATATTCTAAAAACGCTTCATATTAGTGGAATAGTCTTTTTTTTCACGATAAATTCTTTTTCCTCGAAAATAATAAATTCGAACTTTTGACCGGCAATATGTTTTGATTAATAAATTACTCTGCTGAATATACATTGGTCTGGAAATGTATTATACTGCAATCCTTGTTTAATTCAAATAAATAAGTTTAAAAATGTTTTTGAAAGATTTTACATAACTTAGCAATTCAATTAAGAATACCGATATAGACTTAACTTGTTAAGAAAGCTAACTCATTAACTGTTTGCATAAAATAAATGACATATTTTTAGTTATTTTGGTAGATTAAGTAATTGAAGTAAGCCTCAGCCTAATTAAAATCAGGTTCAAGCTACATAAAGTCGAAAATTTTTCTTCAATATTATACCTGAAATTGCATCACCAAAAGAACTCTTATTCACGACAAGTTATTTCCCGAATAAAAATATCAAAGGGCCAATAAAAAAAATGAAAGCAGTAAAGAGCTCCTCAACTCCGTAAATATTTACGGATAATGTCAAAGATACCCTGTAGCGATTATTAATGACAAAAGAATTATTACACGGAGAAAAAGAGATTATGATGAACTAGAGAGTCAGTTCTTTTAATTACTTTGATAATTAAATCGCAAATGAATTTTTAATTTATCCTCCGGTTTTATTTTTTCGTTCTGTCTTGTGTTTCTTTACTTAATACTGCTTAGAGATCGTCTGCGTAAATATTCCATTTTTCTGTTCTTTTGTTTCGCCATATTAATGGCGGCATTTTATGACATCTTTAAGCCTGTATCAATATCACAAGGTCACTGCTTCGTTCAAAATTATTCAGTTAACACTTAATTAATTAGCAACTATTCTTTAGGCAATGAAAAGTTAAGTAGTTATATAACACTTCATGTGATTTTTCCATAATTATATCCATTATTTTCCATAATTTTTTATTTATTTTATTTTACTCATAATCATTTAATTATTGTGGATTTGTGAATTAATATAACGTTATGTTGTAATAATTATGCGTAATTGGTTATAATTATTCAGAAGTCTTATTCTTTTATGAAAATTAATCATATTTTCTTTTAATTCTTAGAAAGAATTAATTATGAATTTAAAAAAAAAACTTTTTTGTAATTTAAAAGTATTTAAGTTTAGAATTAGAATAGTTTACAATTTAAAAATTTCCGTTACATATTTTTGAAGATTTTTTTATACATGTCTCGTTTATAAATCGCCATTTAGAAGTTTTAATTTGATTTATAAGAATTTTAGTGAAACATTATTTATAACTTATTTGAAATAGAGTAAGAAATATTTTTACTTTAAGAAATATGAAGAACATGATTTCAATATTTATAAATTTGTCATCTGGAACTCTTATAAAAGTAATTTACATTCCGTGAAAATGATTTTCCTGCAATAATATACAGAAATTTAGTCTCGCAGTAATATCATGTCAGCTATGTTTAGTCAGTTTCAAGGTTAGAAGATCATACTCAAATGAATCAATGTGAAATCAAAGTTATCTGACAAGTGTAATTATACATACCATAACTCATCAAATTTGCAATTCCGTCGCATTCTTTTTACTAACAGAAAACATTGAATCGAATCTAAAACTTAATTGGTGGGTTTTATTTTATCTGTATTCCATAATCATAAATTTTTTGATTTCAAAACATTTATTGGCGCAAAAATATGATTACGTTACATTAAATTTGTTGAATATATTTTTGTTTTAAAAGCCAGTTTAAAATGATTTTTCAATTAGTATAATCTATAAAAAGAATGATAATCACTGGCAGCCATTTATATTTCTCTTTTAAATGAATAGTGTCGCTTTAATGAACAAAAATCTTACACGTAATCTCCCTGAATTTTGATGTATGTTATGCAAGGAAATCTATACTTATAATAAAGCTCAATGTGTGTGTGTGTATTGGCGCTCTACAGGCCAGACCATTCAACCTACAGCTACCAAATTTGGCACGTGTATACCTTGGAGGCCGGGAATGTGCACCTGGGGGTTATTTTTTCGAATTTTTAATTAAAATTTTATTTATTTAAAAATTAAGCGAAATTTTGGCGTGTTTCTGCAATGTTTTAACCTTAAAATTAAATTTCTATTTTTAATGAATTTTTAAGGTATGTGCCTACCCTAAAATAAACGTTTTCGTGAAAATTTTCGAAGTTTTTTATGTGCTCATTTTATAGCCCACATATTTAGGATTCCAGAACTATTTCATTTTTCTTTTTACATTAATTAGAAGCAAAGTTACATCCTAATTAATAAACCGGAAGTTGATGTTTTGAAACCGGAAGTGGAAATTTAAAGTGAAGCAAAAATGTAAACAATACATTTACGCGTCTATTTTGTAACTTTTAATCGATATAAATGCCAAAATCTTTTTTAAAAATACAAATAAAAGTTTACTTTTTCATTTTTTCATTATTTTTTTTAATATGGCAGCAATTTTTTTTTATTAAAGTTTCAGTAACTGAACGGCAATACTATTATCGTTTGTAGCTTGTATTCAATATTTTCAATTTTTTTTCACTGCATTTAGGAACTTAGATTCCAAAGGCAGCTCATCAACTGACCACAGAATGTTCCATAATCAAAATTATATCAATAATAATGTGCAGATTTATTTTATATCTGTTTTTACTTCCTCATGTATAAAGTACACATGAAATATTGCAATCAACGAAAAATTCGAACTCGAGATTTTGACGAATCTCTACATTTCAGATCACTCTGAGTTCAATAAGCACATTCTTAGAATAATATCTGTCTATCTGTCTGTGAACATTACAACTCAGAAGTCTATATGGATGAAATTTAGTATGCAAGCTAACGAATAAAATCATCCACAATCTGTCTGGCTGTTCGATTACACCTGGACTCAATAACTCCAAAATGTGAAGAATTAATCAGCTAAAAAATGTTACACAAGCGTAGTATCTAAAATATATATACATTCTTATGAAATTTTGGAACAACTCTGTCGAAGAATTGACTCTCTGTCAGTCTAATTTTTGCATGCATATAAGCGCAATAAATCATAAACGTAGTATCCTAAATCAATGAAATTCGGTATGTGGTCTTGTGCACCGTGTCAAACTTCATTCGTTAGGCAATAAGGTTTTCAAAATACATATTTAAACGGTTGATATTGTTACGAATTTTCTGCCGGGGTTCGTTTGGATAGTGGAAGTTATATGGTGTGGAGAACGCTCAATCAGCAGGCAGAAGTAGAATAAAAACAACGACGTTTATTTACACGAAGACACACAGGACAGCACAAAAACGACAACTATATACAGCACAGAAGACGATTATCTTCAACCGAGACGTGTAGCATACACAGCAGCATACAACAAGAATCTACTGCAGACAGTAGCGCACAGCTCAGTTCAGCACTAGCTTGACTCCGTCGCTTCCGACTACCCCGCTCTGTCCACTCTGACTGACTTCGTCAACTTCGACCCTTTTCTGGCAGCACAGACTGGCCCTTTTATAGGTCTCAGGAGGCGGGGCTAGAAGCCTCTCAACCAATCAGGAACGTTCGAGGCGTATCTCGGTTCCTACTGGACGGATCGGGAAAATTCTCGATGTTTCGGGTATAATCTATTTTGGCGCCAAAGTCGCCAAATTAGTCGCCAAATGGTCGCCAAGTTTGTCGCCAAACTCTGGTACCCCCGACGCGACGCCCCGACTCTGTCCCATACCGATGACTGTAAAACATTCTTTCCATTGATGGAACCAACTATGCTGGGAAGCAGCATTACAGGTTTGTAACATTATTGTAAAACTGTTAGCCAAAGATTCAAGCTACCAAAGATTTATATTTCCTAACTATGGTTCGCTAATGCATGCAAGGTATTTGCAAACCTTGCGTGCAGTTCATTATTTTATGCTGAAAAAGAGGAATAAAGCCTTAATTGCATAGTTTGCTAGAATGCGTTATGGTGACCACTCCCACTGGTTATCTTAAGCTTTCTTTCGTAGCTGATGCTTCCTTAATAATAATAAGTTTTTCTTTAAAATATTATTTTTCATTTTTATATCATATTTGTAAACATGGTGTATTGTTTATTTATCGTGAATGGTTATTCATATTAATAGCACTCGCTAAAACATTCAAAAATGTTTCTAGCAATCCTTCATGGACAAGAATTTTGAAATTTTGTGCGTTTAAGAACTCTAGCGGATTTAAGACTACTTTAATAATTTCGAGGTGGATTTATCAGTTAATTAAATTTTGCCTTCATTTTAGTTCCGCCATCTAATAAAGAATTTTATAAATAGAATCCTGAATAATTACAGTACTTAATTAAAAATTAAAGATAAATGAGTGGGAAAATTTCTGTTGTTGGAATGTGTGTTAAAACACAAATAAAAAGTGTGTTAGAAGTGCTTTTATTATTTTTTTTTATTTATTTGAATTTCTAATAGGAAAATCTTTTATAATTCTTATAAACAAAAATAAAGTCATCGATGTTTTAATTCTTGAAACTGCTACTGGAAAATTTTGACTTATTTCATAAAGTTTGGCTTTAATGTTTTATTATTATTGTACAATGTTCTGTCTAGTGTACGGGCTTTCTTGCTCGACTTAACAACACTCTTAACATTAGTAAAACTCTCTAACAATCCATCCACCAGAATTAATAAGTTTAATTAACATTTGTTGCACCTGAAAATTCTTATTCTGAATTATCCATCACATAGATTATAAATTTCGTTAAATTAAAATGTTTTGATCCTTTTGTTTTACTTAGTAACTAAATATTTTGTATTCTTAAATTATAACAATAATTAATTATTAATATTATAATTTTATAAATTTTTGAGCTTGTTTAAAAGGTTTTAAGGCAATATTTTAGAATTAAATCATAATGTCTATAATTTCATTTAAAAAAATGATTCTTGCAATAAAATTTTAAAAAATGGAACAATGTTTCCGTTATCATATTTAATTTTTTAAATCTATCTTTATCTTAATGGAATTAGACTCCTGTATCTGCAATTTGTGCATAAAATACAAATATTTTACAAAAAAACGCAAATTAAACAAGTATAATAAAGTAAATGTTATCACCACACATAAAAAATTAAAGCGTAATAACTCCCAAAGTTACTGGAATATTATCTACGTCCCTAAATGAGAAGCGCATATCTTGTATCTTATTATCGAACTAAGAACAAAAAAGCTGGGCTACTCTATCAAGTATAAAACTCTTTTTTGCTACGCCATCTTTGATTCCCTGTGATTAAAGCCATTAACGTCAAGTTATTGGAGGATATAATAGTCACGTGTCTTACAGAAGGATCCAATCATCTTGTGTCTCCCGAGCGCAATTATTTCCTTGTCTTGATGGATTACCTAGACCAGAGGAATAATTATTTTTATCATATTGTTTTATTTCGTCTTTGACATCTTTGTGCAACAAGTTAGTGTATGATTACAGTTCTAGTTAACATTTGTTTCTGTCTGTTGATTCGTGTCTTGGATGTTTTTCTTATAGTCATCAGTTACTGTGGGCATCTTAATAACATTCTTTCGATTTCAAGTTAAGAAAAAATGTTACATTAGTTTGTTTACAATTAACTATTTTGATTAATACATTTTCATTTTTATATTATGAAGTCATGATTGTTTTTTTCTTTTATTTAATTTGAATATTGTTACGTTTCATTACAGTAGGATGAGAAAAAAAAGTATAAAATAATATATATCTTAATGGGTTTTGTATTTAAAGTTTTCCCTCTATATTTCCTCTGTTTATTGATTATTTCTGATTTTATTTTTATAAGCTTTAATGAACTGTTATCGCCACTGAAATCAGAGGATCGAGAAGGATTTAGAACATTTAATGGGCAAATTAATACAGTAAATTCCCGAGTATCTGGTTCGCGATTACCTGGCCTGGTTTTCTTTTATCGTAATTAATCATCTATTATAGACTTTTTCAAAAACCTAAAAACTGCAATTTTTTATTCTGATTTCACGGTTACCTTTTCGTATCTGTTTAATCATTTATGAGTGAAAAACAAAATCAGTTTGAGCAAATTTTAAGAATCATGCCAACAATTTACGTTAATGTTTCGTTTATATTTCCTGAATTTAAGTTGGGCATTACAGAATTTGTGTTAAAATGTGAACAATTTATATCTTTTAACTTGCTTTTTCTCTGATAAATTCTTGAAATGGGCTGTGCAGTATATAAACTAACAGTACAAAGCCTTTTATTTTAATTGGGCATGTTACCGGCAACTGCTTCTATGATTCACTGGACAGTGGCACTGCGGTCACATTGAGATAAATGGAGGCCTTAATAAGAGAATAAGAAGTGAAAAAATAACGTATTAATACAGTGAGTTTTATTATAAAACTTTGTCTACTGGTACTGGTGAGCAAAGAAATGAATTCATAGAACTCTGGCCTAACTGGCGTTTTTGTTACCGGCCTGTCCTTCCGCCACTTTAAGCCGGATACTCGGGAGTGTGATTTCTAAGTTTAATATGCCATTATATATTTACAAAACTCTTCAGGAAAAACAGTAAAAAGCAGTTTTTACCCATCTCAAATACTATCTCAGAAAATATTATTACTCTTTTATTAATGATATTACCCTTTAATTAATGATATTACCCTTTCTTAGTGTGCTCAATATTTTAGATTTTATTAAATCGTATAAGCAGCACGGACAAAACTCGACCGTTCACAGCTGGGCACAAGAGCGAAAGGTCTTGAAAAGAGAGAGAAAATATTTTCCCCAGATTTTATGTACTGTGAGATTCCGATAAGGATTTATTTACACGTGTCGATTTAAGCAAGGAAAATTTAGATACCTTTCAAAAGAATTTGTTTAGGTTAGCAATTTTTTTTATTCCTTCGCTCGGAGTGTGGGAACTCAATTCATCAATTTTTGACCTCGTGTAGCATTAATAAATAAAAAAATATGGAATTGGGTCAGGAAATAAGAGGACATTTTAGAATGAATTAAATTAATATAAAATTAAGATAAAAGGTTGGAAATTAATGAAGATTTAATTTAGGTTTTAAAATATCATTACATATATATTAAAAGTTTCAATAAATTTGAGAAATATTTTTCAACAGAAAAAGAAAAATATTCAAAAATTAAATTTCGAAAATTTATAAAGTTTTTGAAACAATGGTTATTGACACCTACTTGCTTAGTATATATATAAATTCACAATTTCTAAGCATTTAAGTTGGATAATTAAGTGTCTAATTGCATTTTCCAATCTTTCTGCAGATATACTCAACTGAGGAACTAAATGCAATTATGGTATCTACGTTATTTCTGGGGATATTTTAAACCTGAAGTAATCTGTTGTGCAAATTAATCTAAGTGATGAATGCGTAGCATCGAGTTCTCTGCCAGAGGTGCTTTGAAAGGTATTTTAAATGCTGTCGTAAATTTCAATTCGATTCCGAAGTTTGAATATTGAAGCCTTTACTTCAGGGGGCAATTCCTTTGCATTTTGCAATCTATGACCTATCCACAAAACTTTGTTTTGTTAGTAGCCGTTTAGGAGGAAATTATTACTCTACTTTAACTAGGTTAGTACTTTTTTTTGTTGAAATATGTCTGTTTATTCTAGTAAGGTTTTTAATTTCTGTATCATTAATTATTTAAACTTCTTAAGCAATTTCACAATACTTGAAAGAATTGAGGTGAAAGATATTTATTATTACCTATATATACCTATACAGATGCCTATATAGATGCTCAAAACTATGGACTACGTCACAATTTGTGACATTATTTTTCTTAGTTTTACATTTTAGTGAATTGTTATGCAAAATAATTAAATAACAATCATTAATAGTTGGTTAATACATTTTAAGGGAATCTAACCCGTTAATTATTTTTGACGGTATATTCGTCAAAAGTACAACATACGGAAAAAGTACATTTTGCGTTATACCAGGTTTATTCTATGGCAAATATTATATTTATATAATAATTGATTAATTATTATATTTATAATTGATTATTTATTATATTTACAATTTATTATTTATTATATTTATGTAATATCTATATATGTTTTTGAGAATTTAGATACGCATTTTCCGAAGAGTTTATTTATCAGCTGTAATAAATAGTGACAATTTGCAATTTGAATTACAATTTTAGTAAAAACTCAAATATATTCGTAAATTTCAAGATGTTTAAATTATTTTGAGGCCAAGTCGAACGAATAAAAAATTATTATGTGTTATACCATGTTTTGCTCAATATCCTTCTCTAACAGAAAATTAAATTAATAAATTATTTTTTTTATGTTTCTTTTCGTCTATATGCAAAAAATGTATGTTAGTTTAAGTAAATAAATAAATGTGATTATTTAAATAACCAAATGAAAGTCATTTCATCATAGCATAATTTATATTACGCATACTCTGTGTTTGACGAGTGTACTCGTCATCGCTAAATTTTTGCTACAGCATTTAGATACGCACTTTCCGAAGAGGTCGAGACAGTTAACTGATTAATGAAGACTTCTGTACAAAGATTTTAAATCTTAAGTCATCACTTTAATAAACCAAAAAGAAAAAATATACTATTTTTTTTTTTTTTGTGGAAAATAGTCGCTGCAAAGAATAAAATTTATGTCCTAAATTATTTCTAAATTTTGGCTTTCAAAGCCTAATCAAACTTCCTTTTATCAATATTTGTGCTTTATTTCTTTAATAAATTCAATGTGGCATTACTTTTTTTAAGATTTTTAAAACAACTGCAAATATTTAAACTTGTTATATAATTGTAAATTAAAATTATGAAATATGTCTACGAAATGCACATCTAAATGCACCAATGTTTATATGTTCAAAGCGTTTACATGTATGTCAAAGAAATAATTGTTTGGGTGAAATCATCAGGATACTTTTTATTTCAATATAGGCAATGTTAATTTCAAATAAATTCTTTTTATTATATACAACTAGCAGATTTTTTAGTCAGTTATATCAACTGTAACTGTAAATGTGTAAAATGTAAATGTGCGGTTTTACATCGTTGAAAGGTTAACGTAATTGCTTATTTCCTCTTCATAATAATTTTTTTACTAAAAATATGCCATTTTCATTCCAATTTATTTCCTTCAGATTTCTATAAAATAATAATAAAAAATATTTGATTAAAAATAACATCTTATTAAATTACTACAATAAACTTATAGAAAATAACGGATTTCGATCATGATTAGGACAAAAAGCATAAAACTTACTTTAACTAATTGGCATAGCATCTAAACTCGATCATTTTAAAGATTTAATAAATGATTCTGAACTCGAAAACAAAATATAAAAAAAAATTTGAAAATAAATAAAATTGCATATTTTTTTATTACCACCTGTATTTATTCTTGTAAAGGTCTCTATTAGCTTTCATAGTTCTATTTTTCATTCATACATGGTTGTTAAAAAGAAATTTTCGTTTATTTCGCCATAAAAACTCATTCTATTTATACAATTTTTTGCACATAATTTTTTTTCTCATTTCTTTTACTATTAGCTATGCAAAAAAAGAAAAAATAGATAAGTATTCTTATCGTTTTTTTCCCTAGCGAAAACATCGACACAATGCAATAATTTATATTTGGAACAAGACGCAAAAAGTAATTACTTCTGATTTCAAAAACATTTCCTTTTAAATACTTCCATTATAATTTAATGCGAAGGGCGTAAATGTCTAGGTGTGTTCTACTATTGGCTGCCAAAAACTTCAAACGATTTTATATCGTTGCCAGAGAATAAAATGATAGTCTTTGTGTCAGTCATCGATTAAAGCAATTATTTCATCTGGCATTTTGGGTGAAAGCCAGTCCTTGAAAACTGCCAACTTTCGCGTCAAAAGTCAAATGTCGCCATTATTTTTTGCCAATACCGTAAACTTCCGTCACTTTACTCAGCCGTTAAGTTTCGTATTTTTTAAGAAGACTCTTGAACTTGGAATATCTTGCTAGAATATCAAAGGGTACTGTAATAAAAGAGTTGATCAAGTTCTAAATATTATTTAACAGAAGGAAGGCATGTTGTTTCTATTTATTTTTAAAGTTTTTTTTCCCATAAAAATGTTGTAAAACATGAGACTTTTAACTATTCGAACGAACAGTCACAGTTATTTTATCTTTCTAGTTATTTTAATTAATAATATTGATTAAAAAATTTGTATAGTTCAGTAAACAAATTTAATGAATTGAATTGTTCTTTTTTTAACTGTTTGCAAATGTGTTTTGAGTGGCCTTCAGTGGTTTGTTATGAAAATGATTAAATGTTTTCATTTCACAATAGTCTTCGTAAAATAAAAATATTTAGTATTTCATTCAGTATTATCACAGTTCTTCCTCATTTTATATTGACTACTAAAAATTTACTTTTCTTGAAGTAATGTTGAATATTTTTTTTGAAAACAGATATTTTATATCATTTTAATCGTCCCAAAATACATAAATAAAATTTTATGGTTTTAGATCGAAAAGTGAAAATATCCCTAAAATTAAACTCTTTTCAAATCTTAATTAACTCTTTTGCCATTGGAAGATATAAAAATTAAACAGAATATCACGAATCAATATTTTAAAATCGATTTTATTTAAATATATGCAAGTGATAAATTGAAAATTTATCTTTTATAATTATTATTTTTATGAGCAAAAAATATATATAATCAAAATCCTCCTTCATTTTCTTTAATGTGAAAAATTTTCTTTAATGTGGAATAAAACAACACACGTTACAGCTAAAGCTGAAAAGTTTAGATTTAAGACCTAATTGTGTTTTCTTTTTAATAAGCGAAATAATATTTTTACCTATATTTGAATTTTACTCATTTGGAAAAATACGTTTATCTTTCATTTAAAATATTTATTTTATATTAAATTTTAAATTTATCATATAAAGTTTATTATTAATTTAAGAAATAAAATTAAAATATTAAATAAAATGTTTTTTACTGTACTGAAGGTTACTTACTAATTACGTAAGCTGGTTCATCTCATTAGCTGGAATAAATCCAATCTTCCCAATTACTACAGAATTAATCTTTTTAAATTTATCTAAATTTATTTTTATGAAATTAGTTTCTAAAAATTATTAATCCCCAACTTTAATTAAATTTGAAAAATAGTCACACAAACTTAATAAATGACAACATTTCAACATCATATATTCTTATTACGGTTTGAATCATATTAATATGTTCCCATTCTATCATTGGAAGCAACTATTAAATATCAAAAATGTTCTTTTTGAGTTTCCCCTTCTAAATATCAATAGAGTTACATTTTGAAGCCCAGAAATTCCTATCGTTTTAATTTTTCTCAATTTAGCTATTAAGCTCACATTCTTCCAATTTATTCCTTAGAATAATGCGTTTATATATTCTGAAAATCAGTGTTTACATCCATTGCAACTGAGATGAACTTCCATCAGTTCAAGTAATTATGCTCGCATAAATATAAAAATAAGAAATCATTTATAACTTATCCTAGCCTCAGAAAACTCTCTGAAATCCAAGTAATCCTATCAAGTAATATTAATGTTTACTGAAACTTCGGTCATGTCCAGACTTCGCAATGATAAACACTGAATGGTTTTAATAATTTCAGATTGCCATAACCCTTTGAAACTGGGAAATATTGCTATACCGGGGAATTAATGGTGGTCGTATGAGTAGAGGAAGTTACTGAATACAGAAATGTTCAAACAAAATGACAAGGAGAGGACATTCATTGGCAAATGCAGTTTGGAATGAGATTTAATATATTGGTTGAATACATTTAGGATATTCTATCATTAAAATATTAAACCACAATAGCCACCAAATGATGACCTTCAAACGACCTCCAAATTTCCGCTAAAATTTATATCTAGTAAATTGTTACTGAACTACACTATTAGTTGAGTTGAGTTTTTAGTTTAGTTATACTAATGTCTCTCTTTTAAAACAATACTTCGGTTATTTTGTAATGCTACTGTTGGTAAAGCAGTCGCTTACAGAAATGGGTAGTCAAAGTTCGATTCTGGATCGCATTATTTTAGTTTCAAAATTATTTCAAGTTGTATCAACAATTTATAAATATTTTAAATAATTATGTTAGCCATTTTTTGCTGCTAAACTAATTGCACATGATACTTGTGTTATAATTAAAATTTAATTTGTAAGCATTAAAATAAATATAAGCATAACTTTAATTAAGAAAAATAATAACATAAATTACTATTATTCCGAGGAAATTACCTCCAATTTTTTGGAAAAATTTATACAATAGTAATATGTCTTTGAACTATACCATTGGTTAAGTTTAGTTATACTAATGTCCCATTTTAAATCAATACTTCAGTTATTTTGGGACAACACTGTTAACAAAGCAGTCGCTTACAAATTGGGAAGTCTAAGTTCGATTCTGGATAGCATTCTTCTTTTTTTTTTAACTTTTTTTTTCGATTTACAAATATTTTTAATTAGTTTAATTAATTACGTTAGTAATTTTTTGTACAAAAATAAATGCACATAATATTTGAGTTGTAATTGAAATTTAATTTGAAAACATCAAAATTATTATAAACATAACTTTAATGTTGATAAACAATAAATTAAATTACTATTATCTGCTTAAAAAATTTTTAAAAACTTTGTTATTTTATTTTAATATTTAAAAATTATTCATTCTATCTCTATGAAATCGTATTTATTCCAGAATTTTCTGAAAACACCAGATATTTTTTTAATGCATAAGCAGATGGTCTTGACTTTCATGATTGAAATGCAACAGTAGAAAGCTGGTGGTTATTTATTTAATATATAGATGTAGCAGTTGCATTACTCTTATCTTCTCTTTTGGATACTAGATGGCGATGCCTGATTAGGCCATCCCATATGCCATCCCACAGTGCATTGTGATTGTAATTAGAATGAGATGTGATGCTGAACTGTGTAGCCGCGCGCGTGGATGTCTTGCCTTTGTGTTAGTGTATGTTTAAGTGTGTGAATGTGATTATTAAAGAAATGTTTCCAACAACATTCGTCCTGTTGCTTCCTGCAAAAATCATAATAATCTACATACCAGCACATTGGCGCCCAACTTGGGGCCCGACAAAAAAGAATTTCTGATGAAACGAAAGTGACGTCGTCCCGACCATCACAAGAAAATTTTCCCTCCACCACATAGATAAATATTTTTGAATGTAAATGAAATTTGTTTTAATATCTATGGATCTTCATCACATCATTGATCTTATGAACAGTAGTCTTCTTTTATTAATTATGCACTATTTAAATGTATTTTGTTTCCCGTGCTCATACTATAATTGCCATTTTCGTTCTTGCATTTAAATGAGAATTAATAAATGCAAAATCAAGTTTTAGAATTAGTAAATGATTTTTTATGTTGAAATTAATTGTGTTGAATGATTATAAAATAAAATTATTGTGTTTATAAATTACGTTTTAATCATAGTTCACATATTAGACGCTTTTTATATATGAAAGGGAATGTTATAATAATTAAAAATATTTGAAAATTAATAATATTAATTTGAAATATTAATTTTTTTAAAAATCACAATTTTTCCTTGCAATCAAATATTTATCTCTCGTTTTTATCGAGTGCTTTACCAATCATGCTTTTAATTATAGTTCAAGTACCAGACGATTTTTATATATAAAAATGAATATCAAGTGACACTTATTTATGTATAAAAAAGAATGTTATAGTTATTAAAAATTTTTATAAATTAATAAAAATAATTTGAAATAATCAATTTTCCTCCGTAATCGAATCCTGATAGCTCGTTGTATCGTGTACTTTACCAACCATGCGGATTTTTTTTAGCTCTTTAAATGTCTTATATCGTTAATTAGTAATTTTTGTTCCATAACGTTCATTTTAAGATTTAATAATTATTTACTACTGTGAAAATAATGCATATTTATGAAATTTTTTGAATAACATTTAAGCATCTTGCCTATAATTGAAACACTCGATCGTATGACATTCAGATTTCAAATAAGAACTATAAATACTGACTTGTTTATTCATGATATTGAAATATAGTTATAAATTTCCGTTTTTCTTGTTGAAAAACATTATTTATAGATGCATTAAAAAGAATGCTATTTTATATTTATTTAAGATATTCTTTTGACTGTAATCGCTGTATCATTTGTTCTTCAAATATAATTTTACATTTTTTACCTTAAATATGCTAATTAATATGTTGCAACTCAAAGAAAAAATTTCAAAGATTACGATATTAATGAACATATTTGTTAAATAAAAATAAAAAGAATCCAAAGAATTATTTATTACACTTTTGATCTAATGTGTTTGATAATTGGGTCAATTATTGCGCTCTAAAAATTAATTAATTCAAGATATTTTTATTTTTCATGATTTTATCTTTAAATGGCTAAGTTTTAAACCAATTTTATCAATAGCCAATTTAAAGAAATATCAAAATTTAATTCCAAAAGTACTTTTGACATATATTTTTTTGTCATGCAAAAAAATTGAATATACATTAGAATTTTTGTAACTATCATCTTTATAATAATAATGATATCTTTTAATGCTAAAAATGGACTTAATTTCAGATTAATTATTTTAAAAATGTGCTTTAATTATTTTAATAAAATCCGGTTGAAATAGCGGGGAATATTTTAATGCTTTCTTATTTATTTCATAATTTTTGCAATACATCGTCAAAATCGTCTAAGTATTTATTAATACCTTTGTTCTAAAACAAAAGATTAAGTTGATATCCAAAAGTAAAAGGATAAAAAGTTATGTTTTTAGTAAAATTATATTTAATATAATTTTTTTTAAATTTCAATGATTTTATTATTTTACTGTTCATTGATTGTTCTATATATGACTATTTTACGATATTTAATCATAGGTCTGCTTTTTATTCCTTAAGTAAGGGAAGTATTTTTGGCAATTTTGCAAGGAAAAATGTGTTTTTTTTTCTCTCAAATTTATCACTAGAACAATCTTTTAATTTATTTTTATAATATTTTTAATTTCACATTTCTTTAAAATCAAACCTTTATTTTATTGCTTAAAGTAAGGCGTAACTTTTCTTTTCACTCAATCCTCTTACATAACAAATAAACTTCTAATGAGGATTGCTAAATTAACATTCTGGAAAGAACACTTTGATGTACTCCCCCCAAAGAACTATCGTAAAAAATAAGCCTTCCCTCAGCTTTTAATTTCGTTTACCTAATTAAATCTCATTAAGAGCTTTTATCTCTAAGTTTCTATTAATCAACTCAAGCAGCCAAGAGTGCCAAGAAAAAGACTTTTACTCTCAAATTTCTGAAACTAATCTCGCCAAAAAACAAGTACACCATTAGCTTTAATTACGTTACGTATTAAATAAATTAGCAGATATCCGTAGCTGTCTGATTGTTCTGTCCAAAGCGTTAATCAACAGCTCGACATCGCCTTTAGAATCTTCTAAAAATACCACCTGGTTGTTGTTTGTCAGAAAGAGCATTGCTTCTAGCCAACGGAGCGTCTGCTTCACGATTGGATCCGCGATTTCTATTGGACAGGAACCTGTTGCCATTCGTGGTGGGATAATTTATGACAGGCTTTGCACACGTGTGTGCATCGTTATTGGAGAACGATGTTCGTTCTATTGATCAGTAGTTCGGAGATGATAAAAGGACTCTATTTACAGTGAGGGGAAAATTTGAAGATAATGAACACAGACGATATTTTAGGAGAGGGTTTATCAAAAAGACATATTGCGCTGTGAATTGAGAAATGAAAATCGAATTGGATTCGATTTAATTGTTATAGAGGGCTTGAAATGTTAGTAATGCATTTTATGTTACGTTCAATAATTTTTCTTTAATCTGAAAAGATAAAAAAATGCTTTTAAATAAATAAATTTCGCTCTAAAGTGAGATAAAATCAAGCATGTTATTCAAATTCTTTATTTTTTGTAAATTTTGATAAATTATTAAAACACCTTTAAGTTTTAAAACACCTTTAAAGTTTTACACCTTTAGAGTTTTCCATTATTTCTGCTGATATGCTTAAAAGTGTGTCTTATTCTGTGTTCAAAATGGTATTTATTTCTAGATTTTCTCCTTTTTTATAGATATGAATGTATGGTTTTCATATCCTTTATTAAACTAGTTTTGTAAAGTTTGAATTTGGGCTGGAACGTTGCCAAATATGATTTCAAATTTCATGGCATGAGTCTTATGAAATATAAAAAACAAAAGCAATGGACATGCCTGTGGCAAAAGATAAAGTCAATATTTCTGACTATTTAATGTCAGAATGTGATATTAAATTGTTATCTCATCTCTTATCAAGGAATACTAAGTGTTAGTTTCTTTAAGGTTGCAGATAAAATATATTAGTTTAAAAATTATTCATATAAATTGCTTCTGTTTCTCTAAAATTTCAAAAATGGAAAAAAGAATATTAAAAAATGTATGTTTTAAATAATATATTTCCGCCATCGAGGAGTATATGTCGCAGATGGCATCACTAGAAGAATACGTTCTTAAAAGATTATCCTTAACGGTACCCACGTTGTATTTCTTTCCAAATGATCCTAAGAAACTCTGTCGTAATCAAAACAATCAATACTTCAATCAGAATTCAGAAATATTATTTATAATAGGGATTTTTTTTCTTTAATACACTACTGACTACTTCAAAGGATATTTTAATCATAGCATTTTCAAAAGTGCCGATAAAAAATAAAAAAGGTCATTAAATATCCGTTATTCCATACATCTTATTACAGTTGCTGCCAAAAGCAAAATATTAAAAGATGTCAAAAAATCGTTAATTTAGCAAATATTTTACTTTGGCTCATTATTCTTTCTAATTTGTTTCATAAAAGTTAATAAATGTTTGATAGATAAAATAAAGAAATTTAGCTTTCAATATAGTATACCGCAATATATGAGAAAATAACTTAAAACATACTGTTACGTAATTTCTTTACCGGGGTTCGTTTGGATAATGGAAGTGATATGGTGTGTAGAACGTTCAATCAGCAGACGTTAGTAGAAAATAAAACAACGACGTTTATTTACACGAAGACACACAGGACAGCACAAAAGCGACAACTATATACAGCACAGAAGACGATTATCTTCACCCGAGACGTGTAGCATACAACAGCACACACAGCAGCATACAACCAGAATCTACTGCAGACAGTAGCGCACAGCTCAGTTCAGCACTAGCGTGACTCAGTCGCTTCCGACTACTCCGTCTTCTACTTCCCCGACTCTGACTCGGATTACTGACTTCGCTCCGTCGATTCCGCTTACTCTTCTTCGACCACTCCGTCCACTCTGACTACTGGCTTTACTCGCCTGCTCTGGCAGCTGTGGACCCTTTTATAGGTCTCAGGAGGCGGGGCTAGAAGCCTCTCAACCAATCAGGAACGTTCGAGGCGTATCTCGGTTCCTACTTGACGGATCGGGAAAATTCTCGAAGTTTCGGGTATTATCTATTTTGGCGCCAAAGTCGCCAAATTCGTCGCCAAGTCGCCAACCTCTGGGACCTACGACGCGCCACCTGGACGCCGTCTAGTACCGATGACTTTAAAACTTTCTTTCCGACGATGGAACAAACTATGCTGGGAAGCTGAATTGCAGGTTTGTAACAATACCCTCCTCCACGCTTTCCTTGTCGGATTATACGGTGCAGCAGAAAACATTATTTTACACCAACGAACTTCCCAATGCCGAAACTTCCCAATAAAATTATAAACCTTTGTGAAGACTAACCAAAATCTGACACGGAAGTATAGTTGTTATTATATTGCATGCCTGCTATTGCGTTACATGCATGCCAAAATACAGGCCAACTAACAGTCAATCCATCGAGATAATTTCGTTCAAAATTTTATAACAATCTATATTTTAGATGCTAAACCTTATATTAAATTTAATATATCTACTTTTTTTTGCGTTTTGGAATTGTCAAATTCACTTGTAATTGGAAAGGCAGATAACCTGTGAATGGAATTCATTTAAAAGTTTACAGAAATCTACAAATTTGGTCGTTAATCTATGTACAAAATTTCATCTGTCTAGCTCAAAGCATATGTGTGTTATCGCTTTCACAGAGAGACAGCAGACTGACCGATATAATGCCAAAAATATGTTTCTTTTTTTTTAATTTAGAGAGGCCTAAAAAATCTCTAGTTCGAATTTTTTGACGAATAAAATATATCCTTTATACCCCGTATATGAGAAAGTAAATACTTGATACATTTCTGAAATTCCATTGCAAATTATTTATTGAAGTATAAGAAAATATTATATAAGCATTTTAAATGGTAAGACATGAATCAAAAAGTTATAATAAAGTTAAAAAGCAGAAATCGTCTTTTAGTAAAGCACACATATTTTATAAAAAGTAAAGACAAGAGATAATGTCACACTCGAAACAAAAATTTCTTTTCAAATTTGCTTAACAAAATTATATATAATATAAAATATTGTTAAGCAGAGGTCGAAGAGAGGGAAGACACTTTCGAATTTTAAACTTCGCTTTTATTTCATCCCGGGAGACATAATTTATGTACAAGAAGCGCGTACAAAACACGTCTATGAGATTTCATAGGAATTTCTTTGCACGTGTCGATTTAGGTAAGGGAATTATAGGGATCATTTAAAAAGAATTCGCTTAGGTTGACAATCTTTTTCCCTTCACTCGGAGTGTGGTAACTTGTCTACTTCAGTAATTTTAGAACTCGTGTTGAATAAATTAAATTAAAAAAAGGTGGAATGGGATCAGGAAATAAGAGAACATTTCAGAATGAAGTTAATATGGATTTAATTAAGATAAAACTTTGGGAATTAATTAGTGTTTAATTTAGATTTTAAAATATCATTGCACACACACACACACACACACACACAAACACACACACACACACACACACACACACGCACGCACACACACACATATATATATAATTTATTTCTTGGAACTCGGAAACGGTTCTAACGATTTGGATCAAATTTTAAATTTAGATAAGGGCTTGCTTTTTAAGTTATCTATGTAGATGACGTTTCTGAAAAAACGCGATTTTACACGCACAAAAATTTAAAACTAACCATAATAGCTTTTTTCTATCTGCTCTCATACTGACAATGTCATATAGTGTCATCTCGTAAATTTTTGTGTTACTTACATTGTTGTCATTGGTTAACCGCCTGGTACCTCAAAATTCTGTGAGATGGCGCTGTTTGGTGTGAGATAAGATTTAAAAATATTCATATGTAGTCATTATATGATTCGTATCTAAGTATTTTCACACACAAAAAAAAAGCTAAGTTTGGTCTCCCAAGTATTTAAAATTTAAATGAACAAAGACAATTGAAAGTTCATGTCTTGTATACGGAAGTCGAAGGATTAAAACATTTTACAAGTAATACAACTAAATACAGTGCTGCAATTAGCTTTACAGAGACAAAATATATTTTCCTAATAAATGCTACAATTTTTTGCAGTGTTTAAAAATAAAGTATTTTTAAAATTACAATCGTATAATGTCAAAAGTACAAATTCCTTTACAATATGATGTCAAAAGTAACTAAGACATACTTTGTTTGAAAACATGTCTCCTTTTTACTTCCTATGAACATTTTTCCTACTCTTGTATTCAGTGACGCTGCTATTCAAACATGGATTTTTGTGAAGCGATTACAATAAAAATAAAAAGGGATTCGATACCATGAAAGGGATTTTTCTAGGGAAAAAAGACATTCTCGTTTTGCTAGGTGCGCAATTTCTATTGAGTCAGATATTCAGTTCGTCTTTAACAAAAAGAAAAAAGAAAAATGTAACATGAGAATTTATTTTACTGTGTGTTTTTAAAAAGGCATTCGTGACTTTTTGTAAAAAATGTTTTTGTAAAGCCAACAAGCTGGAATAGAAACATATTTTGGGTGGAAACTGAAATAATATGTTTGTAAAAAAAAAGAAAAATATTATTGAGTTAATAATCTAAAATAAATTTTTAAAAAATTAACTAAATATTTTTTAGAAAATTTAGCTCCTACTTTAACTGCTATCTTAAAAATTCAATTATCTTTACCACTAATAAAATAGAATGTATAGATATGCGTGTATGTGTATTGGCGCTTTACGTATCAGACCATTTAACATAGAGCTTTCATATTTCAACAAATATTCTTTGGGAAGTAAACTCTGCAATATTAAGCAATCTTTTAAAAAATTGTATCTATTTAAAATTTGAAATTTTGTAGTTTTTCCACGATAATTCTTGGAAGTAAAGGATGTCACAAAATTAACGAAAGATTCGAATTTGTCACTATTCGATCAATACGTATTGGAAACCCTATTAAAAAGAAATCATTTGTCTGCTGATAGTTAAGGGATAGAAGAAATGGAATGTTACACGATAGAACAACGTATTAAATCACAATTTGAATAAAATAAATACACAGTTTTTTTTTTTAAATTGTGTTATTTTTATTGAATTGCAACGTATACAGGATAGGGTTATGTATGGAATAACATATAGGACAAATGGCCTCTACGGCTTTGCGGGCACATATGCACTTTGTCGAAATTTTCTGTAACCATTTTGCATAAATGTGGCTGAATTTCGTTGAGGCATCGTTGAATTTCCTCTTTCCATACGCGCGTTCTTGTGGGCTTGTTGACATAGACCTTTAACTTCAAATAACCCCATAAAAAGAAATCCCATGGAAATTCTCAAATTTTTGAATTATAGCCACCATACTTTCATTATTTTTGAAATATCGTTCAACAATGAAAACACATTGTTCTATCGTGTAACGCTTCATTTTTACTAACCTTAAACTATCAACTGAAAATTGGTTTTTAATAGGTTTGCCAACACTTTACAGCACGAATGCTGGCAAGTTCAAATCTTGAGTTGATTTTTATTTGGGATGGGACACCCTTTATTATTGCACGAAACCATTTTTTAAACCACTTCGAATTAAAAAAAATTAACTTTTTACACTGGTGTAATGTGTTTCGTAATACTAAAAATGTACTAAAATGTAAACTGTACTAAAAATGTAATACTAAATAATACTAATGTAACGTGTTTAGCACGGTAATACAGAATGTTGACAATTTTTAGAAAAATATTTTTTTGTATTATTTGCTGCATTGAAATTAAAACTGCTTTCAGTTTTTAGTTATAAAATTGATATCGTGATTTTATTCCTAAGTTGAAAGCTTTGAATGTGAGCGCAGGATCTGCGTAGTTTATATGATGGATACGAAAAATAAATTCGATTACCTCAAAATATTAATGTGTAATAGGAAATAGATGACTCAGATACATCAGCTATTAAAATCTCTCTGTGTTGTCATGGCATTCGACTCCATTATGAATGTTTATGTTATTAATAGAACGGTTGTAAGGCTATTAAAATAACGTGCCTGCTAGTTTTATATCAAACTAGCAGATTGCTTTAAAAATATTTTTGAGATAATTATGAAGATATGATTAAGGAATTTATTTGAAATGAAATGTAATCAATATTCCTAGCGAACCATCTGATTATCGAAGGCAGCTTGTAATATAATTAAGTTAAAACAAAGAACTCTAATGCAGCTGAAGAATTTAAAACACTGTAGCAGTTAATAATTTTATTCCAAAGGAAATGTAAATCACTAGTGAATGTGAAAATTATTGGGACAGGGATTATTTTTGCGTTCAATTTTAATCAAAAAAGAATTCCATTTATATAAGAGTATTCATATCTTTAACTGTGATTGTATTTTTCAGTATTCTTTTTTGCATTTTGTTTAATTTGTCTTATTTTTTGCAACCTTTTACATCATCTTTAAGGAACTTTGAAATTATAACTGTGAATATTAAAATATGTTAGCCGCATTTGGTTACCAGCTCGTAAACTGAATATTGTCTTTACTTTTTTTTAAATTTCAATGAATCATCATCTTTTTTTTATTGCTTGTAAATCTTTATTAAATATACAATTTGAATACTAACCTCTTTATCGTTGTGGTCATGCGTTATACGAGTATCGAATTATCGCTTCATAAACTTATAAGCTAAAATTAGATAATTCAAAGATGCCTCAATTCAATACAATAATTACACATAATCCACAAACATGTTAAGTCTCTACAGAATTTTAAATGATTCAGTAAGACAGTTCATTCTCGCCTTAAGATAAATGCATCAAGATAGTACGTTAAAGTATTATCTGATTAGATAATAAAAAAATTCAAAACAGTTAAAATATTAATATCTTTGCATTGATTATGACGATGAAACTCTATGATGATAAACATTAGTCCAAGCCAAGTCTTTCTCAAAACATTTCCTTAAAAATTCCCTAAACTCATGCACACATACGCGCAATCAGCCTATATTCGTAAATGTTCGTTAAAACCACTGTAGTGATTAAATGCGTTATATCCCATTTTAAGGAATAATCACTTTAAAAAAAATATATATATATAATAAATCACTAACTTTTTTAATACAAAAAAAACTTAGACAAATTAATGATATTGATAATATCATACAATAATAATTTAATTTAGCTTCGATATAGAAATTTCATTATGTATTTTTTCATTATTGTCACTTTCCCCTGGAAGCATATCCTGAAACAAAAGCTCTGGACACTAAAAAAATATTTAAAAAATTGTTTACATCTTTTTAATACCAAATTGTATCCAATATTGTGCTGAAAAGCAAAAACTAAAGAAAACTGGACCTCATTTTAAATTTACAAAGAAAGCTTTTTTTTTTGTTAATGAAAAACGAAACAGGTAATCTTTAATGTAGCAGCTAATCTCATTACTCACTTCGCCTCAGGTGTAACGAAAAATTGGACGTTGCGATCATTATAAATTTCCAAATGATTACTACTGTTTGCAATCGATGATATTTGTATCTTATCGATTTAAGTACCAATAAATAGAAGAAGGCGTCTCTTAACAATTGATTATTCCCATTTTAAATTAAGTTAAATATTAAATTTGTTATTTATAAACTAATAGAATGCAATTTTAGAATTTAGAATTCATCTTATAATTTGTATTCAAATGTATTTTTTTAAAACTAGGTGAAATATCCGTGATATTATTAAATATTATTTTAACATCGTATTTTTCGATGCAATATCTTGCGATTTAAAGGCATGACATATTTTATTTATAAAATATATTTTACAACATTCTTAATACTACATTCTAAGATCTTAAAAATTCAAACGAGCAATTCTTGTATGTATATATATATATATATATATATATATATATATAATATAAATTTATTTCGTATATCTCAAAAATGACGCTAACTATTTGGATCAAATTTTATATGTAGATAAGGTTTCGCTTGTTGAGTTTACCTATGAAGATGTCTTTCCTGAAAAAATTCGATTTTATATTAAAAAGCTTATTTTTATAATAATTATTAGAATAAGCATATTCAATTTCCACTTCGAAGTGTGAGCAGTGCATTACATTGATCAAAAAAACATGAATGACGCGTATGTTGCGGGTTCTCACTTCGAGTCGTGCTTATTGTTTTATTTTTAACTTATGAATTCATATTTAATGTTTTTGCCTTTTAAGTTAATCTAATATAGGTGTCTTTTCTGAAAAAACGAGATTTTAAACAAAATAAAACCATTTTTTTTTTACGATTGACTAATAGAGACTCTTTCTATCTGCTCTCATGCTGACAATGTCTCAAAGCGCCATCTCGTACCCGATTTCGTAATGATAAATAAACGTAAAAAATATCTGTAATGATAGATAAACTATAAAATTATAGGAGCAGCTCCCGTATACGGCCTAGTGGAGCCATTTTTTTCGCCAAGAAGTCGCCAATAATGTGTGTTTAGGATGCTGTGATTCTTAACCGGAAGTTTTGAAGCCACGTTAGGCTTATTTCTAACAAAATGCACTAGACTATAAGTCAGGGGGTGGCGCTGCCCCCCCAGCCTATTTATTTTAAATAATTCAGATAAATATTGTGATTATTGACTAATTTTTGAAGCCATGTTAGGCTTAATCCTAGGACTGACAAAATACACCAGCGTAAGTCGGGGGGGGGGGGGTATTGAAATATTTATCATAAAGATCCAAATGAAACGATTCGTTTAATTATAAGTATAATGAAGCATGATGAAAGGCTCACTTGCTTAATGAAATGCTAAAAATTAATATTAAATGATGATGACGAAATTATTTTTTGCTCCGATTTTTTAAAATGATTTCTTAATTTTATGCTGAATATGTTCTCATGAAAACATTGATATTTTTTTTTCATTTTAAAAGCACAGTTTATAAAAGTTAATAGCTGTATATGTGAGCTGCTCCTTATAAAAACACAAAAATACTGAATATGTTCTAAGGTTTACGGTTACCATAAAGAAGAATACATATGCCGATGACGGCAACCAAAAATTACCGTTTATCGCCAAATTTCTCGCCGATTTGGCGGAGGCCGTATACGGGAGCTGAGCCAATTAATACTGTAATGTCACAGATTGTTTCGAATAACATGTTAAATTAAGTGCATTTATTATTTTTTTTATTTAAATGGCGTGGATATGTAGTTAAGATTGAAATATAACCATATTTAATCAGTAGGTGATTACAAACAAACAAAAAATTTCGAGCGAAGCTTGGTCTTCCAGATATTATTCTACAGTATCTTAGAATGTTGCATAATGTATTAATCATATGAATACTGATACAGCCATTTTTTTAATAGACTGAATATCAAAAAAAATCTTCTATATACCAACATTAAAAAAGAATATCTTGATTCTATATTTCAATGTAATCTTTTCAACTATTCCCTCAGGAATATCCTCCAATACAAAGAATACCATTGTGAAATTAATCGAAAAATTTTCTGGAAAACTTTTCTGGTACTTTTCCTGACACCCAAATTCGCCAGGAGGCTAAATCTACTCACCTGACAACTCACTGCATTGTGCCCGCTCAAGCAGAAATTTCTGGCTTCAGGTACACAAAGATAATTTAATTCCTCCTGGGCACCACATGCGATATTAAACTCCACCAAAGCAAATGTCAAATCCACTTGTTAATTCTAATAGTCGGAAGTTACCCTTAACCGCTGGAAAAGCGAGACCACCCTGGTAACTTAATCTAGACGAATACGAATGGAGCGAAAATCTACGATGTAATATTTACTCGTCTTATACATAGCTAATTTAATTTCTAGACGAACTTGTCAAGGAGGATCTTTTCTGTAATTCTGTAGTGTGTCTTGAATCGGATGGCTTAGTACCTTCAGAACTCAAATTGAAATCGACAAATAAAATTGCATGCACGCTTTGAAATATATATGGTGTTTTCTGGGTTCTTGTGTTATAAGTTATTATCAATGAACTGTAATGGATTGTGAAGTGATATCGCTGAATAAATCATAAGATGGTGTTTTGAAGGTTGTTTATTATTCAGTTCTACAACCAATACTCATCTTCCGTGAATCATTTTATTGAAATGGTCTTCAATATAGGGAAATAAAATATATTAAAGCCTTTTAAGTGTAATTTCAATAATATTCGTATCTTAAATTATGACTCCGGGAAGTGATTTAAAGTATTACTCTAATGTGAATTCAAACTACTGAAAACAATTTCTGTGTCTGACTAATATTGCTAGCAGGCTTTCAATATTTTGTATTTTCAGAAACAACAAACCATTCAATTAAATTTCAAGAATATGGTTCTGACTTTTGAGATTATTTCTTCAAATAATTTTCGAATTAATGCTGTTATAAAATACTCATCAAGGGTTTTATTCATCGATATTGAATTTAAATATAGTTACTTTTGATAACAAATCTAAATTGCATTAAAATATTATCCTATTATATATTGTATTACCTAAATGGAAATACTGGTACTTATTAATGCAATGATACTATAATAGTGGATTTGCTATACAATGGTACTTAAATAATTGAATATTATCGAACATCCAATTAATAGAAATAAGAAAAGGCATTTCACATTTTATGAAACTTTTTATAGGGGACAAAATTATTTTATTTACTTCAAAATTATACAACTCTATAAAAAAAATACATTTCCATTTAGGTAGGAAAAAATATGTGATTCAAATAGAAAATTTATAATATTTAAAAAAATAAACATGAATTTAAATTGTTAGAAAGAAACTTTGTATTTTAATTATATGAGTATATTTATTTACTAAAATATTTTTTTCAAAATAATTGCTAATGATATAAAAAGACGTTTTAATAAATAATTATATAATAAAATATTATTGTCCGCGAATATGTCATTCCTGTTAGAGTTTAAACTGAAGAATAAAAAATGTTCTTATTTTATTTCACTTAGAATTTATTATATTCATTCCTTTTTACCGTAATCTACTGATTGAAAAATTAGCAACATTTAAAAAAATACTAATTATTTATTCAAACCTAAATTTGAGTATACTATAATTTATTTTTAAAAATAATCTTTTGAATGAAAGAAATAATTAAGCATATCTTAGCATGAATAATTTAAAAAAATCATTCCATATGAATTGAAATGATAGAATATTTAAAAAATGGCTTTTTGAAATTAATTATTCTTATCTTTTGAATATCTTTAAGCAATAAAATGTTTTCAATAAATTATAAAGATATACGAAAGGCATTAAGCGCTGAAACTTCTGAATCGATACGGCCAAAAAAATTGCTCTATGTCATACTTTGCATATTAATGTAGTTGAATAATTTTTATCAATAATAAATATTCTGAGACTCAAGAACTTTTATTTTTTAAAAAAAATCTAAGTCTGTTAATCCATTTAATTATTACTTACAATTTCATCCCATTCTCAGTTTTGTTCCAACAAACCAAACGACTTTTTTATCGAGTTGGAAGAAATATTCGGAGCCAATTAATGGAAAAGATTCAAAGCAAAAGAATTAACTGTAGCCGCCCGCATTTTTAGTGCGGAATTATTTTCTGTAGAGAGAAAGAAAACTTTTATCGATTTCCAAGTTTCGCTGATGAGATTCTTTAGAACGATCCGAATCGAATCTAATTGGATTCCGCGTGGTCATTGCCAAAAATGTTTGAAAACTGAAACTAGTTAATGGATTTTATAGGCTCAAAAGCCTTTCTAAATGCCAGATGGTCTTCATTAAAATTTATTCCAAAATCCTACCCGCTGTTTCTTTGTTCTTGATGCAGCAATAGAAGAAAAGAATTTCTTGCCATTTTCCAAATTTTTGATAGTAATTATTAGAAACGAGCTTTTCAATTTAAATAGTGGCAGCGTTTTAATAACCTGCATTTCTAACTGAAAATCTTTTTTTATATTGAAATTAAAATTTGCTCTTAGTAATTAAAGATAATGATCAGCAAAAGTGAATAGGCTAAATAATAAAATACTGTAGCACTATAAGTTAAGAATTTACTTTAGCAAAATTAAATGCAATTGTTTTGCGGAATTATTTAAATTTATATAAAGTTTCTTCTAATTTAAAAGCAGCTATGATTTTTTTTTTTTTTGTCAAAATGAATATTTAAATGGTAAGAACATTTTCGATATGCTTATTGCAAATTTTGAAAAGCGTTATTCTTGTATTAATCTATTTAAATTAATTCTGTTTATATAATGTTTAACAATGTTTAGGCTATTTGGCCATTTTAACCGTTGAATGCATCACCATTATGGCAACAAGTTGGCCATCAACAAACGAACGAAATGTTTTTTTTTAAATTTCTTTTTGAGAAATCAAGAAAAATCATCTTCCTATAAAAACGAAAGTGTTTCAAAGATTTTTTAAAAACTTCGTTTGCATGAAACATGAAGATATTTCTTTTGTTTTCTGTAAATTTGACCAGAAAAATAAGAATCTTTAAAAGAAAAGTATTCTTTCTTATAAATTTAAAATTCAATATAATGTGGCGATTTAAACATTATAACCAATCAGTATATATAATTTCTCAGCGAATTCTGTGAAGCTGTTTTGTCTAATAACAAAAAAAGGCAAAATTGTGTGTGTGCGTGTGTGTGTGTGTGTGTGTGTGTGTGTGTGTGTAAGTGTAATTATGTGATTGTAAACTTAACATTTTCTTTACAATTTATTACTAGTAAGTTTCTTTCGGCATTAATTTTATGTATTTGGCATTGTATTATTTTTTTTATGCAAACGTTTTGCAGAAAGATTAAGTTTTATCTGTATACTTACAATGATTAGCTAAACTAGAGAACTAGTCATACAACCTCCACTTTTGGAAAAATTTCGTAATTTTTGTGTAATATGAAAGCTCACTATTTCGATTTATCGCCTATTATCAGTGGCTGCCTACTATAGTACCCACGATTTTAAAAAGAATTCTCTAAGGGTAACAATGTACTTGACTAACAATGACTTCCAATGTATATTTACTTCAAGGAAAAAAAAAAAACACGATAAAATTCCCCAAATACAATCACTACGCCAATCTCGCCAATTTTTGTTTTCAGATGAAATCTTATAATCCCTAGATTCATCAGGTTGTCACCTGCTTCCCCACCTCATCTTCCTCCGTTTTTATAAAAAATTGAGTGACGACATTATTTCATTGTAATTTCTCCAAAATAAGAAAATAAATAAATAGAAATTCGGCAGAATTATTTAACTCCAAACACTGAATCGTTTTCACTAATTTTTATTTCCTTTGACATTGCTCAGAGACGCCATTAGTGGCAGTTTATATTTCTGTACTTTCCTTTTTTGAGATATATCTCAAAATAGAACCTTAACCTAGCAACCAGCCTCACTCAATTAAACTGATTTCGCCACTTACTTTTGCCACTTTTCTTGTACGACAAATCATTTCGAATACTTTATGTTTATTTTGTACACATGCTTCAAAAGAGACCTTTTATTTGGTAAGACAAGAGGAAATTGTTTAAAATTGGTTGAAACCTAATTAATATCATAAATTTGATGGGCGAACAGTTGGTCGCTGTAGATGGCTAGTATTAAATAATGCCATTAATGATTTTCATATGAAATTCACTGATGTCTATTTGTGCTCAGTGGGCTACATCTAACGCGATGGCTTATCTCATTTATGGAGTTCAATTATTTCTGGAATGATTTAAGAAATTGAAACCTGACGCTGCAGACATTAAGGCTTAAATCGATAAAGTCATTAGAACTATGGGTAGATCGCAATTATAGCTGTAATTTGCGGAGACCAAAATCTAATCTGTTCTGGTAATCTAGAAGATGAGAATGAATCTAAGAAAAATTCTAGGAAATTATTATATTTTGAAATGCAATTTAAATCACTGAACAGTTGCGAATGATGTCGTCGAATATAATTTAAATGAATGGGCAAAGTATCTCTTTCATGTGCAGACAAGGATAATCCCTGCCTGGAAACAATATTAAGTATTAATTGTATCGTAAATTGTGACCGCATATTTAATTCAATGCATTTTCAGACATGTTACATTTCTAACGGAAGATTAAGGGTTTTCTGCTTAATTTTTAATTAGCAACTAAGTCCACTTTATATCCAGTGAGAAATGATTATTCCATGCATACCGGATATATCATGAACTATTACATTTGTTCTTTAGATCATGATGAACAGTTTGTGCTCCGGAAACTGGATCTAATTGTTTACATTCTTTCGAAAATTTTGAAAATTAATAAGGTACAGAGTATAGTGATATTTTCTGCTTTCGATCTTAAAATTTTTAAACTATAATTAAGAAATAAAATTTTTAATATTTTTTTTATTTAAGACTTTATAAGAGCATGATATTGTTATGAATTTGTGATGTTGCTTTCCTACGCCTGTAATCCCATCGTACGAAAGACAGTTTTATGGGCAGCTGTGATGGATGCTGAGAAGATGCCAGATCAATGACCTCTCGGCCTCGACGATAAACAATTCGATTATTTGGATAATAATTTGACAGCTCTGACTATAAAATGAAGATTCCAGAAACAATTGGAATTATGGGCTAGGATCATTAGAAGGCGAATGATGTCGACCTTCTAGAAGTTTCTCTATTCTGCTTTAGAAGATACCAGATGCAAAAAACAGAGCTGGAATGAATCATCATGCGAAGTCCTCCATCTGCCGAGTCTTGTCAAATATTGAGGTAGCATCATGTCGTGTACTGAGTGACCACTTGTACAGTCGATCCAGTAGTAAGTCGGTACTCAAGTTCAGCTAAAGCGAGTAAATAGTGGAGATAGCAGACGTTTGAGGGTTGTGAATAATCGTGTGAAGTTTCTCTTCCTGCGCAGTTCTCTTTGGCCACTTAGTGTTGTTGCGGTTATTTTCTGTTAATTTGCTGTTTGTGGGATACTGTGTACTGCAAAAACTCTTCTTCTATACAGTCAACTGTTACAATATTTTTATAAGTAGTAAATTCTACTAATTTGGGAACATTGAACAATATTGCAGATATGCTATTCAATATACTTGCAGTAGTTGCAAAATTTTGCACAATTATGTCTATTAACAATCATTAGGGTTTGTTGCATATCATATATAACTTAACCACCATAGCCAAATAAAACTATTGTGAGAGAAAATGCTGCAGTCCTTTCAGATTGACTCCAAAATAATCAAGAGCTTCTTTTTGTCAGTTGTTTCTTACAGTGAATACTTTCTAAAATACTTCAAATATTTCTACAAAATAGAAATATACCAAAAATTGCTATTGAACTGCCGGATTAAAATTACAGAGAAAGTTTTAAAATGACTTTATACGCAGAATTACGTAATTTCAATCCACAGATTTGAAGACTTTTCTGTAAACAAAATTATTATAAATTTTCATTTATAGTATTAATTTCAAAGATTTAATTAGAGGATGGTTGAAAGGTTGTCTTGTAGAAAACAATGAAGACATTCTATTAACTTTACCTATTGTCGCCATTATTTAACAATACATTGCATATTTTTTTCTCATAAACTACTGCAAATTATTCTTAGAAGAAAAAATGCAAATATTCTATACACACATAGGCATGATTTCAAGTTGATTGCATGACTCTTACGTATTAAATTTAACTATACAAATTCACTTATATTATTAATTTCAAGATTTGAATCAGATCTATAGAAGTCATTTAGAATTTTTTTTAACTTCCAAGATGGCTTGATTTGGCCATTATATACTTTTAAAACATAAATTACTGAAAATTGCGCCTTAAGAGAAAGTTTCAATAAGACTATGGGTCGTGTGGTATAAATTCAAACAATATTTTGGTAACTTCTCTGAAGTATTTAGTTATTAATTTAAAGAGCTGAATTAATTCTATAGTAATCATTTTAAGAATTTTATTTAAGTTACTCAAACCCCCTTTTTTTATTTAATTGTCTGATTCTTACTTTTTATGAATAAATAATTTTTAAATGCTGCTCATTTCACATTAATATAAATTTTGCTCATAACCTTCATATTTAATTAGTAATAATTTCAATGAATCTGGTATTTACTTTTCTATCCCTTAATATAAATAAACACTCATCTTATAAAAAAAGTAAAGCCACATTATCAACTGATGCATTTTATTTATTAATAGCTTTTTGCCCTCTCCTTCACACAAATCAATTTTTCAATAGAAAGATACAATAAGGTATATAATCTCCAGTAAAAATAAACGACAGGCCAGGTAACTATATTTTGATGCGTTCGTTGCTTTGCTTCTTCTAACGATATTAATGGGAACTTTCGAAAACCCTGGGATTAACGCTTAGGATGAGAAACTTTGATAAACGAGAGTGCCTACTCGTGCAGAAATGGGGAATTAACTGCTGGTGATTCATCAATTGACCGAGCGTCATAAGGTGTTTTATTGTGCTTGTTCCTAACAACGACGTCTACCTTTATCTGCCTTTCAAAATCAATGAATTAATTGTGTTTAAGAAGATGGATTATTGATGTCAAAATCAAGCAAACATAGCTTTTGAATGTTAAAAGTCCAGTTTAGTTCAGTTACATTAACGTCTCGTTTTAAAGCAACACTAGGGTTATTCCGGGATGGACCACATAGTTTTGACCCGTGGTCAGATGATGAGGACGACACCTGAGTTGTCACCTCCTCTCCCAAATTCCACACCACACCAGCGGGAAGACGTTTGATCCGACGGATTTAACGTGCACCAGACCCGCATACACGACGGTTTTTCGGCGGAATTGGGTATCGAACTTGAAATCCTCCGGTTCCTAGATCGAGATCTTACCACCAGGCCACCGCGACCAGTGTTAAAAATCCAGAGATCTTTTGCAGTCAAAAAATGTGATAGTTTCCTAATGGTATAACATAGTATCAGTGAATCTAAAAGTCAGAATTTCCAAATAAAAACCGTGTATGTAAATGATTCTTGCGCATTGTATCAGTCATCGTAGTTTGCGGAATCTATGGCTTCCTCGAACAATAATATGTCCACGAGGTCAATTGTTTTATTTCCTTTTACCATGTATTGTCAGAACTTTCGAATGGTTTGTATTTTTTACTTTCTCGTATACATTGTATAGAGTAAGTACATTAATCGTAAAAAAAAATCGAACTCGAGATTTTGAAGAATTTTCGCACTTTAGACATCCGCGATTTCTAAAAACACACTTTTGGAAAATATCTGTCTGTATGTGATAAAGATAACTCAAAAATGCATTGAGTTATGGGTGAAGTTTGGTATACGGTCTATATACCAAAATCGTAGGTAATCTTAAGGGAAGTCCGTCTGTCCAGCAGTTCGAATATAAGTTAACGCGGTAACTACAAAATGAAGAAAGTTAGATAAAATTCTGTACACACATTTAACATCTTTAGTTTAAACACCTAACAAATTTTGAACCAAACCCAACAGAAGATTGACCGGTACTTTCAGAAACATGTAAACGTGATATCTCAAAAACGC
>JAPMOR010078334.1:70992-103489 GCA_026543865.1 Argiope aurantia
CAAGTTTGAGGAATTTAAATAGGAAAAAAGTTATGTGGTATGGCTTCTGGAGGAACATTTTTTTAAGATTTCGCAAGTCAGCGGTAACTTTAATAAAAAGGAATATTGTCAACTTCGGCGATCAGTTAACTGATTGCTCACTTTATTAATAATATAAATTTAGTAGTTTCGAGCAACTTTGATGAAATACATCTAATGACATCAAATGGAATTACGATTTTATACTATGTTGCACTTTAAACAAGTAGCATTCTGATTGGTCTGCTGTGTTTGCAATATTTAGAAGGAAATTGAAAAAAAATCAGTCTTGTTCTTCGATGCCGATGGGGGGGGGGGCTATGTTAAGGTTTTAATCTGGAACATCACTCGAAAATGGAGGGAAGTTGTTGATCTTTGATCTGGTGTAAGTATCTTGCATAGGCATCCATCATATCTTAATCTTAGCATTTATCATGAAGAAATATTCAATAATAATTAAAGTTATAACTACTCTGCCTTTTCTAATTTTGTTCATCCACTAATTAGAAGAAGGATAGTTAAAGTATCAATGTAGAATATCTTTTAATTTGGTTACTTATTATGTGTGGTATGTGTGTTGAATAATCAGATATACAATGAATGTTCCTTCTTTCCAACAATTAAATTCTTATAAAATATTATTGTGTTTCTAATAATAATAAACGATTATTCCAGATGAAAAATGAAATTACTGCTTTTTACTCAAAATATTTTATCCAGAATTGGAAGCGTGTTTTTATTCTTTATGCTTTCTATTTATCTTTCGTGCTCATGAGGAAAATTCCTGCCGAAATTATTTTCACCTTCTTCTGAAGGAGATAAATATCTATGTGAAATATTCTCTACGACATGCTCTATCTCAGCAATGGTAGAAATCACTTAAAAATGTTTGTTACATTCTTCGTTTTTTGCCGTCATTTTGCTTAGATTCTTTCCTGCTCTAATCATCTGGCTTGGTTTAAGTGGCAGGAAGTGGCAATTTCAAAAATGTAAATTTGGAAATTTAAATATACAATGAAAATAATATATCTGAGCGGATCAAAATAAAAGTAAAGCGTAAATACTGGATAATACTGCATTTTTGTTAATTTTTTTGTGCATTGTCTTACGTTGAATTTTTAAAAATCTGACGAATTTCTGCATTTAAAACAGAGCATATACTGAAATGAGACTGTTTTTGTGAAGAACTTTCGTAAAATTACGAAACACTTTTAATGCCTAATATTTTTGAAAATAAAATCATTAATTTTCCGAAAAAATAACATTTTGATATCGTGAGATTCCAAAAAGTGCAATGAATCCGATATAAAATAAATAAATCTTGCTTGCACTTATAATTTAGTTAGTATAATTAAGTACTTTTGAAGAACATTTTTAAACAAAAAAAATAATGAAAGTCTTTTTTTTTTTAATCTTAACATAAGGTTTATATTTCCACTCCCAAATATAACTATTGTAGTTTTAGGGTTCAACATGCAATTTTCAGTTGATGACATATAAAGCCAATTAATTTACTTTAATGTACTTCTTTCAGCTAATTTATATTAATGCACTTTGTTTGTAAGGAAACATGATGGCATTCCCTTACCTCTTTCCTGATGTTTTTGTCATATTCGAGAACTACAAGAGTGTATTTATAGAAATGACATTTTAAATTCAGGTTAATTAGAAGTAAAATCTGCATGCTTATTCTTTTTAATTTCAAATGATAATTATGAACTTTTTTTTATTCTGGAACAAAATAAACTGACTTTAAAATAGGATGAAATTCTTGTAAAGAAATCTGATTAAACTCGAGTATTGTTATTTGTATATAATCATCAATTTTTCAAAGCAAAGAACGAATTCTAGCTTTTTTTCTCGAATCCGTTTAATTTTAAGAAATTCTCTTCTCGACAGAAGACATCATTATTATTTATAGCTTTAATATTTAAATTTCTTTTCCATTAAGATAAAATAAATCTATAAAATAGCAGCAATAATCATTTTAACGGTTTATGGAAAAACAAAATCAAAACATTTAGAAGAAATTCTTTTTTTTTCTTTCGATACAGAATACAATTTTATTATTTATAGCTTTAATATTTAAACTTCTTTTTCATTAAATTAAAATAAATCTAAATAAGAAACGTTAATCATCTTGACGGTTTATGAAAAAAACTGAGTCAAAACGTTTAGAAGAAATTCCCCTTTCTGTTTGATACAAAAGGCAAGCATTAGTAGTTATTATGTTGTTATTAGTTATTTATTTTCCATTATGTTAAAATGAATCTAAAAATAAACAGCATTAGTCATTTTGATAATTTATGAAAAAACTAAATAAAAACATTTAAAATAAATTATTTTTTTCTTTCGATAAAAAATACAATATTATTATTTATAGTTTTAATATTTAAAATTAATTTCCGTGAAATTAAAATAAATCTAAAAATAAACAGCATTAGTCATTTTGATGGTTTATGGAAGAACCAAATCATCAATTACAGGTATAGTATTTAAAATAACCTAACAGCTACAGATATAATCGACAAAAGCGATATTGTAATTCAGTTTAATTGGAGAAGTATTAAATATATTTCATTGTCATCAAAATGTAATTTCATTTCTTTTTGGTATATTTTTCACTTAATGTTCAAAAATATCCTGCTTAAAGCAATATCGAATTTCCAGTATTATTGTTTGGTTTTATTAATATGCATTCCAAAATTACACGGCACTGTATTAAATTTAATTTTACGATTTGTGATTATGATCAGATGACGAGGACAACTTTGAAGCTGGATAACAATTCATTTTCTAGATTTCCACGCCACATTAACGTGAAGAAAATGTCGATTCAGTGTGCATAAATGCATATATGAAAAAAATATAATCTCGAATTTATAATCCTCTAAGACTCTAAAATAACTTTTCTATTAGATTCCTATTTCCTATATCATGAAAAACATAATTAGAAAATATTTTTTTAATTAAATTAAGGGCAAATACATCTTTTAAATTTAGTCTTATCTTAGAAAGCATTTATTCGGATAATTCCTCTGAATACATAAATCTTTACCAAAACGTAAAAGAATCGAGCAAGAAGAACTTAAGATTTAAAAAAAAGATTTTTTTCTCCTCATACTGAATTAATTACTCAATTTTTTTCCTCATATTAAATTGCAGAATAAACTCATAAGATTAAGGAAAGAAAATATATAAGCAATTAATTCAGGAGATATTTTAAAACCATCAATGATCTCAATGAGATACTTGAGGAAAAAAATTAAGGAAAAAATAATTTTATAATTAGAGTAAAAGTTGTGCTAAAAGGGAAAAAAATGAAGATTCCTTTTGATAGAAAAATTCAAAGAATTTTAATTCTCTTTTTTACTTATTTAAATTTTTTCAGTTTGGATTAGATTTTTATTATAGATAAAAATATATCTTTTATAGTCACGTGAAGCTTTACTGAGAAGATATCAATTCGTCTGCGTGCATTATTTTAAATAGCTATGAAGCAATAGAAAGAAGTTTTCTGTTAAAAATTTTCGTTTAAGGATTATTTTATTTAAATAAATTTATAACCTATGATTATAATTATTATTTATAACTATGATCGAATATTTTTTAGCTATAATTGGATTTTAAAAAGTTTGAAAATTTAGTACTGTTATAAATACAATACTTTCATTTATATAGTGGAATTTTTTTTAAATAAAAATAAAAATTTTGTGTTTTCTTGCTATCTCAATTATCTTGGTTTATTTACTAGTAAATGAAAGACAATAAAATTTTCAACACTTTAGGAATCACTATACGAAGCAAACATAATGTTTTCTTCAAATATTACGACGTATTTTCATTTTTAAACAATCATTTAATTATTTTGTGTATAAAACGAAAATTGTCTGCAATCTATTTTAAAGTATCAGACTTAATAAAAAACTCGAATTTGAATGAAAAATCGCATTTATTTATTTGCAATTTCAAAAAATAAGTATGTTTCTGCTTCCAGTGATATCTTTATTTTGTCTCTATGTCAATTAGAAGCTAAGTTATAGCAAACTACTGTCATGTAAGTGATGCTTATTTATAAGCGTTTAAAAATTTTAACTGCATTTTCTGAAGAACGAGTTTTTTCGCAATTCTACTGTACGAGACCGTCATATCTCAAAAAAAATAATCAAGATATCTTAATGAAATTTATATTTAGTTCTCATTATGTTATGCAGAATGTGATGAACTTTGAATTTGATATTGAATGCTCTAGAAGTGGATTTAGGATTGTTTAATGTAAATATTGTTGAAAAAATTCCAAAATTTCATATATTATGCACATTTTTTTATTTTTTAATGTAATTTTTAGATAATAGTTAGTTGCATTCTAGGGTATATTACACATGTAAAGTTACAAAGAAAATGGAAAAACTGTAACAGTTTTTTCTCTAGAACAGTATTAATTTTTGTTAATAAATGTTAAACTTTCCATCAAAATATGCTTTTATTTCAAAATCTTCATATATATTTAAATAATTTCACTTTTTATTCATCATTTTATCCATATATTAATATAAAATATCATACAAACATAACATTAAAATATTTATCTTTTTAAATCACCTCCGAACCTAGTCGAATATCTTAATGGTTGCATTTTGAATTTTAGAATCCATTTATTTTTACGTCCTTCATTTTTAGGTTTCAGTGCGGCACGCATATTCAGAATTCTCAAATCTTTCCCTAGTTTTTAAACTCTCATTAAGCCTAAATGACTTTATTGTGAATGACTTTTAACGTATCTAAATAAAAATCGAAATTTTACTGCCAATTACAGTATTATTTTTTTCTCTTATATTAAGCACGGAATTCTCATTATTTCCCAGTTACCTAAACAACCATTAAGCCTAAATTTCTTCATATCGAAACAGTATTTTTAGTATACATATCTGTAAATCGATATTTTCGCCTCGATCACAAAATCTTGATTGCAAATCGAAACGCCTGCACATGACACATAAAAAAAAGGTATCATTATCAGGAAACCTATACAGGTTTGATTGCAAATCGAAACGCCTGCACATGACACATAAAAAAAAGGTATCATTATCAGGAAACCTATACAGGGAAATATATATATATTACCTCATTTCTTATTCACTTCACCATTATCTTGCAGTAAACGCCGTTACATTCTGATTATCAAGAATTCCATCATTATGGTCGTTATTCGAGAAATAATTCAACTCCTGCAGTCTTCTAGTCATAAAGGCCCACTCTCATAATCAGGAGCAGGTGATTACGAAGGGCGAGTGAGGTGTGCTTACCCCCCCCCCTCTTATAGAGGAAGCAGGTGGGAAAAAAAACCTGGCAGCAACTTTTGCTTAATTGTGATCGGCGCGTACTGTAAACGAGTTTATTCCAATTTATAAAATAATTATAAAAAGGTTTAATGAGGCGTAAGTTTAGCAATATCAGTAATTGGCTGGTTATATGAAATTTAGTTGATTTTTTTTTTCAATTCTGAATGGAGATATTTTAATACAGTAAATTTTGTGTGTTTATTAAATGCAATTGGGAATCGGGAGAAATCTTTTGTACTACAGACGAAAATAAACGTAAATTAAATTCTTTAGTTAAATCGATTGTTAAAATTGCAAGAAGTAATAAAACGTGGCTTTTTTACATTGAAACAATCGATTATAGTAGTAATAAGCATTTACATTAACTGGAACAATTAATAATTTCCTCAAATTGGGGATTTCAAAATGAGCCACTCAGAAGCCAATGCGGTTAAGTCCAAAGCACAAAAATTGAGAAAATTAATGTTTTTTGATACAATAGTTTTTTAAATTCTTGGTTTATTAATTTAATTAGAAAAGTGTATAAAGTCTTTTTTCGAGGTGTAAACTCTGCAAAAAAACAAAATATGTACAGGATGTGTAAATAAAAACTTAAATATTTATTGAAATAATGACAGCATCTTAAAAATTTTAGGACTTATACCTTTTGGCAGCTGAAAAATATAAGAAATTTATGTAAAATTTTTTACAAGCAATTTATGCATAAAACTCAAACAATTCTAACTAGAAGTAACGGTTACAGTTACTATGAATTCTTTGTTTTTCAGTGTTACCAACAAATATCGAAAGAAGAAGAAGAATTTAATTTTTATTTCAAAGTTTATGTAAAAAAATATTGATAAAAGTTGGACTTATTCACAATGGCTTCTGAAATTATTATACAATATATTCAGAAGCTATTAAAAAAAGGGCTGTCTAACCTAGAAAAAAGTAACCAACGAGTAAATCCTTTAATAACTAAGAAGATTATTATTTATTTCATCAAAATTTCCAAAAATCAGAAAATATCAAAAAATGGACTTAACTGCATTGGCTTCTGAGCGGCTCAAATAATTGTTCAGACGATATGAAAGGAAATTAAAATATAGTTCACAAAAATTAGAATTTGCTTTATTTATTGGAGAATGAAATGATATTAACAAATGTTATAACGCATTTTTGATATAATGCAGTGTATTCGAAATGTATAAGACAGATCGCAAAATTATGTAAAACATAAGCTGTAAGATATTGAAACAAAATTTTAATTTTTAATTTCTTGTATTAGAACTACTTAAACCTAATAAAAACTACTAAACTAAAATTACTAATACTACTTGCTATAATACTATAATACTTAACTATAACTAAACCATTTTTATTTAAAAAGATATAAAACCGTTTTAATTACTAGTTTTTATGATATTTCTATTAGGGTTTTTTTTTTTTTTTGTTACTGTTGTGTTCCTTTTTTTTTACTTCTTTCTCCTTATGTCTTTTTTTATTATTATTTTTGTTTGTGTAGTTCTAACTCAATGCAATGGTTTGCTTTAAATTTTATTATTTAACTTTTTTAATCTTATTGTATTTCCACTGCTTTGCTTAGATTTTTTCCAACAAACAAAAAGATAAAAGGAATTTTAAGCATACCATTTTAAAAAATTGACTTTTTCTCCTGAAATTTTGTATGCTTAGTGAATACAAAAATGTTTTTTTCCAAAATCAGGCTAACCATTTTAAAACAGTATTTCAAATTAAATTTAACCTTTTATTTTATTTTTAAAAGTGAATTTTCTATTGAATGAATGCATTGATTTTTATTTCAAGATTTAATTCTCCATATTAATAATGCTCTTGTAAATCTAATTACGTACATTTAATGTAGAAATTGAAACCGTTTCAACTCTCTTTTTATAAAGTAATTTTAAGCTTATAGAAAACATTAAAAATTGTTTTTAATATCTATGTTAATTAAAAAAAAGTTACATTAACATCCTTATTTAAAAATATACATGTAAATAAAAAAAAATGTTTAATATATTAATTTTGAAAAAATGGGGAGCATTTTCAAAATATTTTGTGTTGTTAAAATGGAATTTTTTATATAATTGTCCGCTTGAGAATAAATACTAGAATAAAAAAATTAGTAATAAAAATGAAGTATACGAAAACGTGATAAAAGTAAACTTAAATTTATAGCATTAATGCTGGTTTTAACCAGTTAACTGTTTCTGTATACTCATCATGAAAAAAGTACAACATTTACATTACGAGGAGTTTTCAAGGACAATTATTGTATTTATATAATAATTGTTTCATTTTTATATCTATAATTTAATATTTATCATATTTATATTATATATATATATGACAATTTAGATGTACACTTTTGGCAAGGTCGAAACCGTTAACTGGTTAAGTAAGTAACGAGCACTTAATGAAATTATTATATTCATCGTATATTTTGTATTTAATAATAAATTATAGAATTAGATAGTTCAGATCCATTAATTAAATGCTTATTTTATATAAAAAATTTTAAAACTGAAAAAATATCAAATTTCACTACGTGTTTTTTTTTCAGTAGCAATAATTTAAATTGCTTGAGTTAAATTACTTCATTCTGGCTTTTTTGCGACCATTTGGTTTGCCGGGAACATTGGTTGTGTTTAATGGTGGTAACACGGTAATTTGCTTTTAATGTCATTTAAATTTTTTATGCTTAACTTGATATACATGATTCCATCAGCAAATTGTTTTTAAGCAAAATTGTGAGAGATATAGAAGCTAAATTAATTTAATTACACTTATGCTCTTTATTGCATGCATGGATATTTCTAATGGAATTGAATCTTATGGCATTATAGTGTCCTTTAAAAGTTAAGTGTCGCGGTAATCTGTTTCAAATTGCACTTTACCATTTGCGGTAATATAATATTACTTTCTGATTTCTCGTGTATACAAAAAAAAATTTTAATAGGATTTTTCTTTTTTATCTTTCAACAATAGACAAAAATCACGAGATTAAATATTTGACGAAACTATGAACACAAATTAATTTCATAAATTTGTTTTGAAAAACTTTCAGAACAGTGAAATTGATTTCATTAAGGAGAGTCAGTTATTTTCAAATTCCAAAATGGTGTAAAATTCTGTTTTTTCAAAGAATATTTTCTTCGGTTATAGTGAAAGAGCATTAAAAATTTATTTTTATATTTAAAATTAATATTTTAAAACAAATTTTTCGGAAGGACCCATTTTCATTATGCAGGTGCTATATTTAGTAGTTCTATGTCAACGGTCTCTCTACAGCACCAACAAACACATTATCCTCTATTATTAGGAAAGATGGAGATTTTTCCTTTAGATAGAAGCTATAAAGGTAATGAGAAATTTTAGTTGGAAAATATTAATTTATACAAAAAAAAAATGAATTTCAATGTAAAATGTTCAGTTTTTTCCTGTTTTGTTTTCTGAAAAATTTGGCGAACGATGGACGTAACAAAAACTATATAAAACTTCTGGCATGGTGGCTGGTTCTCGTAGCCCTAGTGGGTACAAAAATGGTGTAGGGTCATCTACCTACTAATAATGAGGGGGCATTTTTCCTATTAGAGGATTGTAACCGTGGCCGATGATGACTCTTAGGACTCAACGATATTTCTTGCCATTGCAGTTCGATCATCTATAATTTTCAATTAAATATTTTATGTAATTGACTGTTCATGGCTTCCTTAGCATTGTATTTTTTAATCACGATATTTGATAGATTTGTGACATGCATTATTTTAAAAAAAAATTTACATTTTCCATCTCATTATTCATCTCTAATTCGGCCTAATTTTTTGTCATCTCACCAAATTTTAAACTTCAATTTCAAAAACGTAAGTTATTAAATTTCAACTAAGACAAAAAAAGTTTATTATTTTCGTAAAAAAATTTTTAAAGTGTGGTCAAATTTTTATTAGAGTTCAATTAATAAAATATTAAGCTAATTATTGGTATTTTTCCTTGATAACTTCGGAAAATATTAAAGCACAAAAACGATTTTTACATCATTTTAAAGTTGAAAAAATTTCTTTTCATGTTTTTATGAATATTTTTTAATAATTTTTTAAGTCATTTTATTCTACAATTCTTTATTTCATAGTTAAAGTAAAATTAAAAACAGTCATTTTCATTGATGATATTATTATATCATGTTGCCTCTTTTGTTTCGCTGATAATTTTAAATGTGAAGATTCGACATATTTTCCATGTTAAGTAGATTTCAATATTAGACATATTTTTAATAAAATTTTGAACTTTTACTATTAATGTTTAATTTCAGAACCAAGCCATGGTGAATATTTTTAAAGTGTGCTCTTTTTTAAGTACTTCTACTATTTCCTGTGATATATTTAATTGTATAAAAATATTGAGAGAAAAATTAAATAAATTCAGAAACGCTGTAAGGATTCTAAAATAGCATATATCATTTGTCCATTGCAATTTGCTTATAAATATTTTACCGAGAAAATCATTAAGACCAACTGGCACAAAATATTTAATTGAATTTTTTTCGTAATCATTGATTTTTAAGAAACAACTGATCACCAAAGGCGGCTAATTGAAACTAATTTTTTAATAATTGTGAGTATCAACTTTTAAAGAAAAAGAGGTTATCATCGTTAGATAAGCATTTTTCTTCAAAATGGCATAAAATTCTTTAAAAAAAATCGTATGATAGTTTTCTAAGTTAGCGCCAGAAAAATATTGAAGTTTTGTAAAAAAAAACTAGCTGCAGTGGTCTTCTCAAAACTTTCTCGCATACTCTCTAATAAACTTGTCATATCCGCGAAGGCCTTATGCGGCATTGGCAAACATTTCTTACAAAATATTAACTTTTGGCGCGAATTTGGCATATTTGCTGAATTAAATCCTATCATCCTTGGCGAGTGTTTTGGCGACTAATCCCTGGCATGCGTTAATAATATGTAAAACTTGAATTTGCAATTTAGACACATTTTTCCAACCGATTGAAATAAAAAATTGACACAAAACTGCACTTGCTGTCACAAATTCTCTTACCAAATTTGATATATTTATGTCATCGCGTTTTTGAATGATCCTGTTTACTTATTTCTAAAATACAGACCGACAGACAGCCAAACTGAAGTTGGATTTCGCTCAAAATTTGGCATGTATCTACACTATAGATGTTAATTAGGTATATCAAATAATATCTGCCTAGCTTTCTTCGTTCTTTAGTTATCGTGTAAACTTATATTAGAACAGACAGACGGACGGATTTCCTCTGGATAGATTTTACTCAAAATTTGATAGAAATCTGAAAATCTGGTGTAAAAATTGTATACCAAGTTCCACTGTTTAGCTCAAAGAATTTTTATCTTTGTCACAAACAGACAAATGGACGAACATTTTCCAAAAAAAAATTTCCGAACTGAGGAAGGTCTAAATCCTACAGATTCGTCAAAAGCTCGAGTTCGAATTTTTTGACGATTGCTATATTTTCTCTATACTACGTATACTAGAAAATAAAAAAGCAGCAACTATGTCAAACCATCAGTGTAAAAGGAAGCTTTATATGTCTTCAAAAAAAAATTTATCAGTTTCAATCGAAAAAATTTCGTTGCATAATAAACAGTCACAATCATTTTTGCCACATATTATGAGTGATATTCATATATAAAAAAGTGAGCAAGAAACTTAAAAAGGGAATTATCTGAGATTTTTTTCGAAAACAAGTTATCTACTTCAAAGCAAACATGTTCGCGCAAACCGGCACGCCACCAGTCTTGTCTAGTTTCTTGTCCCATTTACTGGTTTCATTTATTTGACTCTTAACTAACTGGCTGACTTCCCCTGCCTCTCGCGTGCCGTGCAGCGGTCTCTTCTTGAGCAAAGAATGACTTGCACGTCAAGTTTATGTCTCCACGAGCTGACATTTTCTTTTATGAACTTTTTGAAGGCGTCTACATTTTATTTGTGCAGCATTTTGACACCTTGACGGTCTCGCAGATGAAATTCGTGACATGATCTGTTACGTGCGAAACCTTCATTCTTCTTCGTGAAAAAAAAAAAAGGTTCAAACTTGTGTCCACATTTGGAAAATGTAGGCAAATTTTATGCAGTATGAACAAAAGGTTTATAAATTTTTAAAATATCAAAGTAAGTGATAGCGAGTTATCTTAAAAAAATCTAATCCTGTACTTTGCAATGTTGCAGAATTATTTTCTGGGAAACGTATTGGAATGGTCTCCCGGAAGCTTTCTCGCATACTGTAAAATAAAGTTCCTATTTTCTTCCCCCTCCCTCGGGGCCGCGGTGGCCTGGTGGTAAAGTCTCGGCTTCGGAACCGGAGGGTTTCAAGTTCGAGACCCGATTCCACCGAAGAGCCGTCGTGTAAGGGGGTCTGTTGCACGTTAAATCCGTCCTGGCCAAACGTCCTCCCGCTGGTGTGGTGTGGTGTGGAGAGGGGGGTGCCAGCTCAGGTGTCGTCCTCGTCATCTGACCGCGGTTCAAAATTACGAGGTCCGTCCCAAAATAGCCCTAGTGTTGCTTCAAAACGGGACGTTAATATAACTAAACTAAACTAAACTAAACTAAACTTCCCCCTCCCTCCGTATAAAGGTGTGTACTTCAGGTAAACTACGAAGGCCTAGCATGGCATTGGCAAATAAGAGGTACGAAATACATATTCTTATCGAAAATCTAATATTTTCACTGAGATTATTCCATAAAAATTTGGAAAGGGGCCACTTGTTCTTTAGAAACAGGGGTGTTAAATCTATTACACGACTAAGCACTTTGGGTCTTTTTTGCGCCCTATTGAAAGAAAAAAAAAATTGGCACGGAACTATAGTTGAAATCGCAAGAAACATAACGATTTTCATTGATATAAGACATCAATATATAAATTACTATATTTAAATGCATGCAACAGTAAAAAACTTCAAATGATCAATCTTTTGAAAAATTAGGCTCAAAATTTATAAGAATGTACATTTTAAATGGTACGCCTATGTACCAAATTTTATCTGTCTAGCTTTTTATATCTTGTAATTGTAGAGTTCACTTACTTAGTTACTTTACTTGTATTTTAGAGTACTGGGATAAATTCCTCTAAATGGATTCCTTTCAAGATTTGATAGAAATCTACTGATTTGTATTGTAGCCACTCTTGTGACATAAATCATAACTGACTTTAATGACGTCAGAGACAGCGCCCTCTGATGCGGTGTGGCTCTATGACTCAAGTCAGATCTGGCGATGGCATGTGCTGCATGATCTGAGCCATAGTGTTACATATATACCTTAAAATTATTCCAACATTTTGTATGCAGATTGCCTGTATATAACATAATCTATAAATAAATAACTTTACTGAACCCCTTAACGATCCTACAATATTAAATTTCATCCATATAGTTATCGTGCTTTCAGACAGACAGTCATAATTCCCAAAATGTTTTTTTTCTTTCGAATTTCTGTTTGAGGTCTTAAATGAATAAAAAGTGAATAATTTTGATGAATCTTTCAAAATTGAATAATTTTAAATGAAATGAGTTTTTTGACGAATACAATAATTTGTCTATATTATAAAAAAATAAAATATTATAATATATAAAAGAGCCTCGATCGTTCAGCCCTCAGAGTTCTCGTATATTTTTACATTATTGCTCGCATCTTTTTTATTTTCTCACATACGAGTAAACAAACAAGAGAATATAGTAATCATCAAGAAAAGCAAACCTCTTAAGCATGACGAATATCCACGCTTCAGACATCTCAGAGTCCGAAAACACATTTTTGGACTTATGTCTACCTTTGAACACGATAATGTAAAATGTTTTTCGCTAGACAGAAGAAATTCGTTGAAGTATTTAAATTTCTATTAAAATTTGACTGGTATTGTCTGTTTTCAGTGCTATCTGAAAATATAACTCTAAACAAATGGGTTTGGAGACTAAGCTAAAATTTGCTTTAAATTTACATTAAGTTATCGAAACTGTAAAAAAGGCGCTATAAAGACTTCATAAAAATCTCTCACTCTCTCCATATACAGGATGTTTTCAAAATGCTTTTGCGCCAGATTTTATTTTGTTTATAAAAAATAACCGCTGATAAAAAAAATATGTGCTAGATATGTAGTACATTAAGAAAGTTTAGAACTATTTTTAAATTTCTAAAAGAAAAAAAGGCTACAGCATTGGTATCTCTTCTTTTCCTTTCTGTTTTTTCGCGTCTAAAAAGTTAATCTCGAATCTTTCTTCTTAGAGATACAAATATTTGCTTACGAGTAGCTGGAAGCAATCAGGCATCCATTGCTTCACATATTTAAAAACATCTTCGTTTAAAGTGCATTGTTCATTTTTCTTTCTGTAGTTTTTAATTCCTGAAAATCCAAATGTGAGGGGGGGGGAAACATGGGTGTGTATTTGCTTAAAGCGACGTTTTTGATGAAAAGTATTTTGCAAATATTCCGACAAAAGTTTTAAGACTTCTTAATTTTTATTTCTTTCTAAAGAAACAAAATCCTGGAAAGAAACTGGAAGTAAAAAGACTAAGAGGAGGAAACTGTAAAAAAAAGTCATGATTAGTTTTCGATTTGTTTTTTATAAAAATACAATAGTATTTTTTTCTTACTGTCAAACCCCTTTAGTTTTATCGAGTGCAGTAAATATTAAAATATAGTCGAGTGTAAGCTGATGGAATTTCAATCAAATTTTCCTTCTTTTCTACTATAACTAAAAGCAGAATTGTTAATGCATTTCGTGCTTTTAAGTTTATGAGCTAACTGCAAAAATCGTCTGACAAAAAGATTAGAATAACAAACTAGTCATTGGACACGGATCATCAATTAGACAAATGTTTATTTGTTTTGCTCTTTTGCAGTATAGAGCAAATAAAGAAAAGCTCTAGAGTTATCAATATTTTTTAGTGCAATTATTACTATGCATATTGGAAAAAAAGATTTATATGCTTTCTTTAAATTAAGTCCTTTAAAGCTCTAAAGAAAATCAGTAATCGATCTTTCGCTACAGATTTTTTATAGCTTTATATATAAGATAATAATTTCTGTAATATTTTAATATTTTCAAAATTATTAATTAGTTAAAACTTTTAATTCACATAGGAGGCTGCTTTGTTTATATCAACCGAAAATTAATCTTCAGCCCCTTCAATATTTATAAGAATAATTTATGAAATCTATTAAAAAGTAAAGTAAAAAGTGATAAAAATAATAATAAAAAACATAAAAAATCAGGAAGCATGCTTTTACTCGAAATCAAAACTCCTTATTAAAAATGTGTTTTCCTATTTTGTGTGATATTCTAATTTAAAGGAGCAAATTAATTATATAGTGACTTATTAATAGTTTCCAAATTGTCTCCATGGCATACACTTTTCACAATCTCATATGCAAAGATCATAATGAAAATATATATATATATATAATTGCCAAAAAATTCGCATTTGTGATCGTAACGAATCATCTCATTTGAGATCCCTTTAAATTCAGAAAATAAATTATGTTTGTCTAGTTATAATTACGTCTGTCTGTGAATAATATAACATAAAAACAATTCCAGCTAAACAAATGAAATACGTTATGTGCTTTTTACATAAAATTTATAGATTTCTATCAACTTTAGAACGAAATTCATTCAGAGAGAAATTATCTGTCTGCCTAAAGTTCAAGCGAGAACGATAAAACTCAAACAGTTAAATGTATAAAATTTAGCACGCTATTTTAATAATTAAAGAGCCTATTTGCTTATATAAAGTGTTTTAAAGATTTGATTAGGAACCAAATCTTTCAAACAATTGACAGTCTGTCAGTCAGTACATTGGTAAGTCTGAAGTCGCGAAAACTTAAAAACACTACAATTTAGATAAATGAGATTGTATATGTGTCGCTTTGTGTTTGTTTTAAAACTGTCGGAAAAAAATACGTCCATTTTGCATATTCGGTTTTCTCTATTATCCTACTAATGGGCCGCGGTGGCCTGGTGGTAAGGTCTCGGCTTCGGAACCGGAGGGTTTCAGGTTCGAGACCCGAAGAACCGTCGCGTAAGGGGGTCTGTTGCACGTTAAATTCGACCTGACCAAACGTCCTCCCGCTGGTGTGGTGTGGACAGCGGGATGCCAGCTCAGGTGTCGTCCTCGTCATCTGACCGCGGTTCAAAATTTCGAGGTCCGTCCCAAAATAGCCCAAGTGTTGCTTCAAACGGGACGTTAATATAACTAAACCAAACCAAACTACTATCATACTAAACATTTGAATCTTATGCGCGGGATCATAGAAAATAATAATCTCAGCAATTTTAACGTTCAGTGTCCCTTCCATGATCCTCATTTTTTAAGCTTATAAGAGAAAGGTAACACCTTTATTAAGAAGAAGGTTTTGGAGACACCTTCGGAGATTGTTGATTTTTATCACTTTGCAATACCTTCAAACATTATTTGGAATGTTTGGAGATATAGCAAGCTAGCCCTTCGCAGTCGAATGCCTCCCCTCGACCACCATTCAAGACGGTGCATCATTTTGACATTTTATTTATTTATTTATTCAATTTTAATTGTTGGAAATACCTACAGAATGTTAAAATGATGTAGATTCATTTTTCATGGAAACTCAACTTAAAGCAGTTACGTATTTTTATTTTTTGGTGAAATAAACAGGTCCATGTATTAAGTTAATAATTATGCATCGAATTATCTTTCCGACTGCAAAGGGTTAATTTGTGTGGTCGTAAAAAAATGAATATAAAGCGGCGTTCCTATGACCGGGGAATCTTCAGACAGGCCAAGCGTTCCCAATTCGACACCCTCCCCCCTTTTGCGGTTTTCTGGGGTGCTTTGATGTTTGTCGGTAAACTAGACAGGCATCAAAGCACGCCAGAAAACCGCAAGAGGAGCTCAAGGGGGAACGCGTGTCCCGCCTGCTGTCTGGACAGGTCGTAGGAACACCGCTTAACATGCAAGGTATTGAGTTAAAGGGGCAAGAAAATTAAGGGGGCAGAATTTCTAATTATACATAATTAAGTAGTTTGATTTTGCCCATGCCATTTACTATTTAATGAATTATCATGTATAACAGTCCTTCATATGGCTTTAAAAACGAATCTCCAACCTCTTTGCACTCGAAAAGAGAATAATATGCATAATTGTACATATGCGAGTCTTTTTAAAGATAAGAAACTGAATTTTATAAATGCAACTTTAGAGACTTTTTATAGACGGTACTACTTTTATAGACTTTTAGATATACAAATTTTAGAGTTTTTTATTGTTTTACGGCTTCCATAATAATTATCTAATAAGAATATGAAAACGATGTAGATGGCGAATCAAACTCGTCATAAGAGAGCAAGGGGTTAATAAAACTAAACTAAATCATTTAGAAAACAACTAAATAAAAGAGATCCGATAAATTACATCAGATGCCATCAGATTTCGAACTACACTGCTTTATAAAAATTACATACTTTATTTATTACAAATAGAAAGGAATTGAAATTATATTTAAAGCAATAACTTAATAAACCAATGAGTGTGATCTTCCAGAATATTTATCGCATATTCTCTAATAAATTTATCATCCAAGTAATTGTCTTGAAAAACATTGGCGTACAATAGTTACGAAATATTAACTTCTGGCGTGAAATTAGCATTTTTACTGAATGTATCATGTCATCCTTGACGATTAATCCCTAGTATGCATTAATAGCATCTAAAATTGTAATTTGCATTTTATACATGTTTTTCTCCACCAATTGAAAAAAATCACACAAAAATGCACTTGTAGTCACAAAATCACATACCTAATTTAATATATTTAAGTGACTGCATTTTTTAATTATCACGTTTACATATTTCTGAAAGTACGGACCGATAGACAGTCAACCATTTTTTTTTTATTTGGCTCAAAATATGACAGGTGTCTACACTATAGATGTTAAATCTATGTACCGAATTTCATCTATCTAGCTCACTTATTTTTGTAGTTATCGTGTTAACTTACATTAGAATAGACGGAGAGACGGAATTCCTCTAAACAGATTTTACTCAAAATTGATAAATATCTAAAAATTTGGTGTAAAGAGCATATTCCAAGTTTCATACGTCTAGTTCAAAGCCTTTTTGAGTTATTTCCAAAAATGCGTTTTATCGAACCCAGGGAGGTCTATTAAGTGGAGATTCGTAAAAACCTCGAATTCGAAAATTTTGACGATTACTATACTATACATTAATAAAAATGTGATCTAAATTAATGAAAATAAAAATGAATGCAGTGGATTAATTAATTTCCTTTCTTTTGTAGTGGCAAACCCACCTGATGATGAGGAGACAACTCCTTCGAAAGATGATGATAGCCAAACTGCTGGATCTCCTGGATCAGGTAAGATTTTCTTTTACGTTTCATTTTTGCTTTCTGTATGCTAAAAAAAAATATTATTATCGGCGGAAAACTTACACATCAGGGGTTTGATCAATATTAATGTTTTAGAAACTATTCAGTTCGTTAAACTTTTTCGGAATATGTCCAACTAACTCTCCTAATCTTATTTCAGAATCGATAAAAACTGAATGAATGATGTTTTGCTGGTGTTAATGATATTAAAAAAATGTAAATCGGTACCGAATTATGGGCGAAATTTATCTTTGAGACGTCTGACTTTCCGTCCTTCTGAAGGCCTGTGAAGCTAAGAAATTACTTAAAAATTACTGAACCAAGTGGATGAAATTCCGCATATGGCTTTATTTCTAGAAATATAAATCTCTATCAAATTTAAGTTTCTACACAAAAAGAATTAATGAGTTGGATGTTTTTTTACTCTGATTTGAATTAAAAGACACTTTTATTATATAGTACAGAACTTATGTAGTATTACTCGTTATATAACATGAAATCAAATTATTAAAACAATGTATTGATTTTGCACGTTTTTTCCCTCTTTGTGAAATGATATCGGCTATTGAATTACAAACGAAAAAAAGCGAAATATATAACTGAAAATGAAGAGAGGGAGAATTAAATTTAGAAAGTCTGCTTCAATTTAAATGGTATAAAATTATTTTTTTTTATGATTTTTGATTTTGCAATTTGGCTACTAGCCACATCAGGGGAGAAGTAAAATTTCGCCCATCAGGTGCAGATCTGCAAAATCTTTTAACTAATCCGAAAACCAATTAATTAAAAATCCCTGAATAAATTTGTCGTGATCATTCTTGTTTTAAATTAAAAAGAAAAGCTCGAATAACCATCCTAAAATATTTGAAAGAGGTAATGGAATTAGAATTCCGGATCTAAGAATTTTAATTCTTAAAATTTTGGGAGGAAAGTGACTGATTTTTTTTTTTGTAAAAAATTACTTAAAATTCAATGAATTAGAGGTGCAAAATAAATTTTTTTAGCATGACACTTGTTCTGCTCTCCCTTTTTGCCATTTTTTTCAACAGAAATATGTTAAATTATACTGCGGGCAAATATGTGGGAGTTATCTTCAAAATACTGAATATTAAATTAAATTAAATTAAATTTTAAAATTCGAGCTTCAAACTGCATAGAATTATCATTACGACTATTTTTCTGAATACTATGGTAGTAGGTGCAATAGATTTGTCTGGCCGCCACAAGCACACTTCAAAACACTTCCATATATAAGAATAGATTATAAAGTCCTTAGGTTTATTTTTTATTGTTAAGGCTTAAATAAAATTACGATATTCATATGAAAAAGCTTTATTTTATTATTAACATATATATTTTTCATGTGTTGCAATGGTATAGAAATGCACGATTCTAAAGAAATCTCTTACCCTTGCTATAAAAAAAAAGAATGTCAGATTCCTTTCTAATAATGTATCGGAATTCCGATACATCAAAGGCAATATCATCGGAAATGTTTGCGTTGTTTTTTTTTTTACTTTATATTATAACCTTTTAAATACTCTAAGGACCGCTATTAAGAAAAGTTCATAGGTCGCTGTCAGCTAAAGATGCTGTCTAAGCTGAACCTGTTTCTTCCTTCTTTTTTTATGTATACATATGTTTTTTTTTCTATAATAGTTCTCTGCGCGACACTGATGGTATTTTGTTTTCCCCGGTGTACGTATAATGAAGATCTATGACATCTGCCATAGAAAAACGATTTTTCGAAAAGAAAATCATCTATTTGTAGAATTCTTAGCTACAAGAGAGGCTAAAAGTATTTCAAGAAAATTCCCATTTATTGCTTTATTTCTTACAGAGGAATCATCGTAAATATCTACTGACTTATTTAATCGTTATAAATCCAGGAAAATAAATTTTACTTCAGAAAAAGAAAAAATGCCTAATTAAAATGCTAATAAGTATGTTTTTTAAAGTTATCTATATTTAATTTTCAAATTTGTTTCTTATTCCTTTTTCTACTTAAAATTGCCAATGAGTTTAGCAAAGTACAAAACTGTAAATAATTCTGAAAATTATGATTTAGAAAAGATTACCTTCAAAGAAATGACCGCCTCAGCGCTTCTTATGTAATTACTCTCTTATACAAAATAAATGTTACAAATATGTTTTTCAAAATAATTTTAAATTGCTACCAATGAATTTGCTATAATGACCGGGATAGCCTGGTTGGAAGGGCGTTGGATTCGGTTGTGAACTTGAACCTTGCCGGCCGAAGACTCTCCGTGTATAGGGTGACTGCTGCATCTTTAAATCTGTCGTAGCCACAAAGTCCTCCATGGCAAGACAATACCACTGGGGGTACTGGATCAGAGGTGATCGTTCTCTGATTCAGGACTAAATCACGATCTGTATATGAATGAAGTCCGCTCCGTGGAAAAGGCTGTGATGCGTGAGTAGCTAAGTTGTACTCTTGGCCCTAGATGGCGCTACTGAAACAGGAGACACTGAAACTCGGCTTTAAATCGCTTAATTCATCAATCGGGCTTGTCTATAATAAGTGCCATAAACAAAACAACAACGACAAATTTGTTAGTTTTTATTTTATATATTTTGAAGAAAAGGTAACAAAATCTCAACCATCGGTTTAGAAAGAGGTTATTTAATGTTATTTCAGACATAACTACAGGAATTAGGCCATTTAAGAACTTATATTTTGTGAATATTGTAGTAAAACAAACAAATTAACCTGTTTGAAGTGAGAATGAGTTCTCATAATCGTTTAGATGATTACTAGAGCTGAACAACCGTTGGCAGGCTTAAAGCTGGTCAGTTTCAAACGGCTATGACTCTATGGTTAGAAGCGGCACGAAAGTAGTATCCAGGTTGTGGAATCAAATTCTATACAAGTTGTACTGTCACCAGAAAGGCAGCTACAGAACAACACTTGCAAAGGATCGGTACTTGGCAGTTAGCGCACGACGGCGTAGGCTGACAACGACTCTTCGGCTTGTTCTTCGCCATGCTATTGCGTCTGAAATAAGAATTTCCAGCCATATAATATATTGTTACGAAGTTTCTTTACCGGGTTTCATGGTGTGGAGAACGCTCAAATCAGCAGGCAGAAGTAGAATAAAAACAACGACGTTTATTTACACGAAGACACACAAGACAGCACAAAAGCGACAACTATATACAGTACAGAAGACGATTATCTTCACCCGAGACGTGTAGCATACAACAGCACACACAGCAGCATACAACCAGAATCTACTGCAGACAGTAGCGCACAGCTCAGTTCAGCACTAGCTTGACTCAGTCGCTTCCGACTACTCCGTCTTCTACTTCTCCGACTCTGACTCGGATTACTGACTTGACTTCTCTCACAAGGACACAAGGAATATTGTTTGGAGCGACTTCTCTGGCAGCTGCAGCCTCTTTTATAGGTCTCAGGTGGCGGGGCTAGAAGCCTCTCAACCAATCAGGAACGTTCGAGGCGTATCTCGGTTCCTACTGGACGAATCGGGAAAATTCTCGGAGTTTCGGGTATAATCTATTTTGGCGCCAAAGTCGCCAAGTTTGTCGCCAAGCTCTGGGACCCCCGACACGACGCCCAGACTCTGTCCCATAGAGATGACTGTAAAACATTCTTTCCAATGATGGAACCAACTATGCTGGGAAGCAGCATTACGGATTCGTAACAATATAAACATCTAGCAGAGAATACCCTTTACGCTGCACGTCTAGTTGTATGATCCTTTTGATAGTATGCAACAGGAAAGCCCGACTGTTGTGGTGCAGAACACATCAGTCTTGGACACAAAATAAGTATGGGTGGGGGGGGGGAATGCTCTTGTTCAGTGACGAGTCGAAATTCACCACACAGTTTTTTTCTTGTCGAATCTTCATTTCGATAGAACGAGAAACTCGCTATCAACCCTTCGACATAAAAGAAATCTACAGATCTGGTGACTAAGAAATCCTTATCTGAAGCAGCATTATAGTGGGAAGTCTTACACCACTGCACGTCTTCGATGCGGACACTGTCACTTCCCATGTCTATAAAGATGAGGTCTTTGAAGCCTATATGAGGTTGTTCCAGGATGTTATTGGCCCGGACTTCCTATTTATGGGCAATAATGTTCGGTCACACAGAGCGTAGGTTACTAATGATTTTATTGAAGAGGATAGGATATTCATCGTATGGATTTGGCCCCCGATTTCTCCGAATCCAATCCTATTGAACATCTGTGGGAGGGTTAAGGAAAAGCCAGTGCATGACGTAACCTCATCACCCTTCCCAAGACCCTCCAAAAGTTAAAAGCTGTGCTTTTTCAGAACTGGGCTTTGTTGCCACAAACATTTATTGACACCCTCATAAGTACTATGAGGACTCGTTATGAGGCTTGTGTAGCAGTACACGGTGATAACCCTCCAAGACAGACTTTTCCCGAGATAAATGCATTATATCCGATTCGTGATTTAACACTTATTGATATACCCTGTTTTTTAATTCATAATTAAAATCTTTTCGATATTATTATTTGGCTGTGTTCTTTTTCTCATTGTAATATGTCACTATGTCAAATTTCGCGGCAACGCAATGAATAGCTCGTCAGTTTTTTACAGATGTTATGTTTGTAAACTTAATTTTAGATATTATTATATATATTTCAATTCAAACCTCTGTAATTTTGTATTCTCTGCCTTTAAATATGAGTCATAAATCTCAGAATTATTCTATATAAATAGCCATTATTGAAATAAATTAAAAGAATGTAATACTAAATAAAAAGCAAACGAAAATTAAAATCTGCTATCGGAAGTTTTAAGTAAGAACATCATGTTCTCATTGACTCATATTTCGCAGTCATCAACCGTTAGAAAAGCGAGGATTTTTGATGATCTCAAAATCAATCGAGTTCTAAAATTTTTTTTCTCGAGGCCAGAATTGTTTCTTCTGGTGAGAAATCAGTTTCAACTGGTTTGAAAGAATCACGTGACTATCAAAAGTTCACAACTTCTCGAGACCAGAATTTTTTCGAAAATCGGTTTTAAAATGGTTCAGAATGATCACATGACTATTGTATAGTGCAATCGTAAACTTTTAGAAAAGCGATTTTTTTTTATCTCAAAACTGTTTGAGCTCCAAAACTTTTTTTGCCAGCTAGAAAAATTGAAAATCATTTTTTTTAATATATAATATACACCTCTTCTGACTGTTTCGCGTTGATTCCCGTTTTCTTCTTTGTGCTTTTTTGGACAATGATTTCTTCCTGCCCTTTATTTTCTATGTGCTCATTTTAAATCTTCAGACACTCAAAACAAAAACTACAGCATGTTATCACACGATAACAGTTCAATAGAAAATATAATCGTCTTTGGCTAAAATTTAAAAAGAAATGATAATAACAATTAATTCTACATAAAAATATTTAATACCAATAACTCTCGCTTATCCTTCTAAAAATCATGATCTACCAATGATGTCAACTCTTGTTGAATAGCAGTTTGAAAGAACAAATTCAGATTCTTTGATCACTCTCTTAAAGAAACATCTGTCCAATTATCGAAGACAAGACTTTCTTTCCGATATTGCTTTATATGGATAATGCTGAGAGTAAGACAAAGAAGTTCTGTAATTTTCATTCTTGCTTTTCCCCCATTTCGTTTACTTGTAGCAAACGATTTTTTTAATCGAAACTAGTTTTATTTGAGTTTGACGTTTTTCAAACACAGAAGTAGTTCTGTAAAGAATCGAATGGCTTTTTCTTTCTTTGTAGTTGGAATATTCGTGAGAAAACAAAGAATTTTCAAATTGTATTATTTTTATCCCTCGTCGATTTCTTTTTATTGATTGCATATTAATCGGAATGAAATTTTCAACGCAGATGTTACTTTTCATTTTCATCAAAAAATTTTATGTGTATTATTTTTTTTTCAAAGTTTGCCTTTCATTTTGGCTTCATTTTTCAAAAAGAATACATTTCATAAAACAATTTTTAAAATGTATTTTTTCGTGTATTTGGAGTAAAATTTTTTATTTTAATTATTTTCAATTAAATTGATTATTATTAATATTACGATAAATTTCATTAATGCTTACATTATTTTTTCAAATCCATTGTGGGGTGGTAGACACCACAGTTATTTATTCAAAATGTAATTAAATTAATAAAATAAGTGATAATTTGTTAGCATAATAAAGTGATACGTTATCATCGAGAATTCACAATTGAATAAAATTTTAACACTCGCGATATTTCATTGTTATTAAATCATTCATGTTATATTATATTTTTCCTTTTAATGTACTTAAACTAGTTTCGTGTTTAAAAAATCGAAATTTTTTAATTGATTTTCTACTTAATTTTCGATTTGCTAGAAATGAAATTTTCTTTTTTCCCAATTGTAATAGTAATTTTTTATTAACAGATTTTTTAATTATTATTTAATTGATTATGATAATTTAATAGTTTTGTGGAGACGCGCTATAACTGTTATTTATCTTCATGCATTTCGCATTTTTGGTTTTATTTTCGAATTTATTTTGTTTTAACAATGGTGTCAATTACTTGCCATATTGTGAATGTATTTCAGGAAAACGTTTATAAACTGAAAGTTACCTGTTCTCTTTTTTTTTAATAATATGTTTTCATTTAGATTAATTTTATAGTTTAACATCTATAAATGTATAGTGAATAAAAAATTGGAGTTGTACATTTTTCGCTTAATTCGTACATTAATTAGGATAGTTTATTCGATTAAATTTTTAATCCATGTGTGTGGCGCCATCTGTTGAGATTGAGTGGAAATTATTTGGAGATTTCAAATTAATTATGAAATATATTTAAGAATTGAAAATAGCAATAATAAAAATGAAAACTGATTTATAATGAAAATGAGAACTAATTTATTACTTTATTTTAAAATAAATAATATTTTTTTTATTTCTTTTAAATTGAGTTACAGCTGGTTGGTTAGAAAACATTTGCAAATATCAACATAGACGGATACTTGATAGCGCTATATTAGCATTCTCTGTATAAAGGTTTAATATTACACAAACAAAAAAAATTTTTTTTGATTGTAAATAAAATTTTGAAATTTTATTTTATCATTTTCCATCACTGGCAACGAGGTCTAAAATGCCTTTAATATTAAATAAATGAAAAATGCTAACAAATTCAAAATTTAATCATATACTGCTTCATATATAATGTTTATATGTGTCCTAAATTTTTAAAAATATTGATTTCTATAAAGTATCAATGTTGTTACTCCAATAAGAAAATTTTTATACAAAAAACATTCTAATATACCTAAAATTAGAGAAAAAAGTTAAATCTGAAATAATATAATTTTCTACGGTTATAACTCAAACTTTTATGCTTAAATCAAAGAAAGAATAATTGATTTATTGTTTATATTATAGCATAAGAAAATTTTAAAACACAGAAAATTTATTAAGTTAATATTAATAATATAATATGCTTATTATGAAAATTTTATATTCATTATTTTAGTATATCTAAAATGTATAGAGATTTCAAATTTTTTTCCTCATTTTTATGTTTGCTTATTTCTTTTTAACTCTATTGTTCTTACTTTTTTGTGACACATATAGCAATAATAAAATTAAAATCAATATTTTTTATTAGTTTATCATAAAAAAATATACAAATATTCTGGAAATGTTTCCTTTTCAATAAAAAATTATCCTTCCCATAAGTCTTAATACAATATTTTGAAGAAATCGTTTGAAAATGTTTTATATAAAACTTCGAAATGTTTTAATAGTGATTTGAGAAGCTATTTATTGCTAATATGTTTAAAATTAATATTTTTAAAGTTATTTATTAATAGTAATAAATGAAAAGGAAAAAATCTGCATAATTTTTTTTAAATAAGTAGGTATTCTAAAATGATTTTATGTAGCATTTAATAAAATAAAATAAAATTTCCGAAACGGGAGATATCTTTGAATTAAGAAATGAAAGTAATTTGTATTAATTACATTTTATCTGTACAGAAAATAATTTTATAGCATACATAAATATCACTGTTGCATAATTTAACTTTTCCTAACCGTTTTCTCTTCTGATTATTTTTATTAGTATCGTACGTTCAATTTTTGTTAAACATAATTAATGAAATTATAATAATTTTTCTATCGAAATCAACTTTTAAATGCATGAATTTATATATCTTTTGACAAATTAATTAATGTTTTCACTCTGAAATATAAATTCTAACTTTTTTTAATATAATTTAAATTTTTCTTTTTGTTTTCGATGCTTTGTTCTTAAAATAAATAAAACTTAGTATCCTATTGTGTAACAAGATTAATTTCATAATATTAGATTACCATGTAATTAATGGACTTTTGTTCTTTCTCCAATGTAAAAGATTTTTGATATTAGAGAATTAAAAATAATTTATTTGAATGGGTGAAAATATTTGAATAATATTAATATAATAAATTGATACTTTTAACTTTATTCAACGATTTATAATTCTACAAAGGCTGCTCAAAAGAAAAGGTCCAAAACGACACTGTGGGTATAAATGAAGAATTTATTCAAACTATACACATAGGCCTGAGCACAACGATCCCATTGATTAACGAGCCGAAGGATTCCTTGTTCCCAGAATTCCTGTAGCCGTGACGAGATCCTGTCCTTCACAGCGTCCTTGAGTGATCAAGATCGGTCCATCGAGAACAAAAGACTGGGGCTACTCTTGGAGGGTGTGGTTCTTCTTCATGATAACGCTCGTCCACACATTTCCACATTCACACATGCGGAACTGTCCAAATTCAAGTGGGAGCAGTTCGACCATCCGCTCTACAGCCCGGACATGTCGCTCTGCGATTTTCATGTGTTTGGTCCCCTGAAAAAACATCTGAAAGGGAAGTGCTTCAACTCGGATAGTGAACTCAAGGACTCTTTGAAGGACTAGGTCTCGTAACGGCCACGGGAATTCTGGGAACAAGGAATCCTTCGGCTCTTTAATTAATGGGATCATTGTGTTCAGGCCTAGTGTGTATACTTTGAATTAAATCTCCATTTATATCCACAGTGCCGTTTTGTACTTTTTCATTTCAACACCCCTTGTATTATTCAATTGAGTAACAAACAATTATGTTTTGCATTCCATTATTTTTGCATTCCATACTGCTTACATTCATTCATTGTTTTCATTCATATAATATTCAAATTAATATTATTATTTTGACTATGAAATATTTTATTTAAATACGTTTGAGGAATTTAAAATTCATGTAGCTATCAAGATTGTGAAAAATGATCGTACTATTTTTATGGAAAGTTTTTCGACGGTTGGACTATTCGCAATTCAATCAATTTCGTTATTCAAAATTAATTTTTAATTTCACAAATGACTGTCTGATATTAATAAATAAGTACTTCATACACAAAACCTGGCGGATCAGAAAAGGAAAACGTTAAAATTAATCAATGAAATATTAAAAATAACTTTGCAAAACGTGGACTTCAGGTAACAGCACAAACTGTCCCTACATAGTTAAACTTTTGATTACTGGTTTCATGATTACTCTCCAAAACCATCGTATTTTCCACAAAACCTGGATTCATTTTGATATTTTCCGAATCGCTTGAAATTTTGTATATCTTTTATTGTGATTTAAAACACAAGTCAAAATCATAACATCGGATGCCTTTTCAGCAAATGACATCTGCCTTTTACTGCAAAAACAAAGCTTATGATAATGGAACAAAATTTCATTTCAAATTTCCTGATTCTGTTATAATTATTTTTAAAAGTAAAATGTTTTAACACCCAAAATTGTTAAGCACTTTTCGCCAGTTCTCCATTTTTTACCTTTATTTAATTAAACTCCAAGTTTTCAAAAGAGTTTTAACGTATTCTCCTTTCACAGAAACCTTAGAGATTCATTTCCTCATTGTATAAGTTTATCACTTAATTAGATCAGAGATAAGGTTAAGGAACAGAATTACCATATCACTGATAAAATATTCAACCGAAAAACTTTATAAAAGACTTCTGGAATTTACAATGGAATATTTATAAGGAAAAGCCACTACTATCCTATAATATATTCTATGCCTATTTAGAACTTCCAAAACATATTTTTCTTTTAAATACTAAAATTTTAAGTACGGTTTTCTATTTACAATAATGAAGAAATTTTATTCCAAATACCAGAATTTACATAATCCGATAAAATTTTCTTCACACATATAAACTCGATATCAGCAGAACTTTTCTTCATAGAAGATTCTGAATTGTCTTCTTTCCTGTTTCTTTTTTTTCCCCAAGAAACGCTTTTATTCGCCGTCACTTATGAATATTCTGCATAAGTCATTGTTAAGAAAGGAGAAAATTCCCCGCCGTTTGGGGAATAAGACACACCGGGGTCTGCGGAAACGACTTGGAAAAATATTTGCACATGGATTTCCCTATGGACTTATTGAATTTTCCCCTCTATCGGGAAGGAACATTTTTCACTTGCATAAACATGGAGTATTGTAGCTTTTCGATAGGGAACTTTTCAGTCGAGTACCCGAGGATTTTGTCGAGGGCTTAACTTTTCCATTTTGTCGAGTTCGCTTGTGGCTCGGTTGAGACTTCCACTTTATCGTTTTCTTCTTGTTATTTCATCATCCAAGCTCTGCTGTTGCCATGAGGCTATAAATGGTGATGGAGGTGTTTTGTTTGGGTGTGAGACCCTCGAACTCCTTGGCACTCGGTTCAGAATTGCTTTTGGATATTGAATAATGAAATGCTGTTCCTTTACTTTGTTAGAAGCTTGCGTAAAATGTAGATTTATTGTAGCAGGCAAGAGTTATTTTGTTTCTTTGTTCTATTAGGCGCCAAGCACGGGGTTGCTCTCAGAAGATGAGGCGGAAGAGGTAAACGTTAGTTGTTATAATCAGTATAAGAATAACTAATAACGTTTAATTTTATTTCTTCAGTCTTACTTCTGATTGATTTTTCATTCCATTGCGTATTAGTAATATGCAGCGCCATTTGAAAGGAAGAAACTTTGAATTTTGATAGCCAGATAACTCATACTCTAATTGAAGATTTGCGATGTTATGTTCATTGTGCTAAATAGGTGTCTAATTTTCTATCAGGTATCTCCAAGTAGTTCCTGTATAACTTTAAGACCAAACATTAAACCATCTGACTTAAGTTACAAATCTTTATTATCGGAAGAAAATTGGACAATTTTTTAATCCTTTAAATGATTAATTAGTTTGACAGAATAATTTTGAGTTCTTGTAAATTTGTATTTAAAGTTTATAAAATTGTATGTTTCGTATTCAGTTTCTAAGAGTACCAATTGCTAACAATATTAATGCCATATATTTATAATATTGTACAGTTTATCGATATGGAATACCGAATAACATAATAGAGATACCTTGCAAAATATTGAGCTAATATGAATTGAAACTTTCATATTTGGATGAAATCTTAAGAAAGCATGCAGATAAACTTGAAAAATCTTGCTTTTGACCAGAATATCAAAAACTGCATCAAAAATAGTTAATTTCCCATGCAGAATGCAACGTTAAATTTAAATTTTGCGAAATAGTTTTTTAACCGCAACAACACTGAAAACTGCTGTATTAAAATAAAACAAAAAAACCTGCATTGCAAAATATAACTATATTCCAAAGATTATATATAAATTTTCTCTGTGAATAATACATTATATTATTTGCAGAAGTATGGATTTCAAAAACAGAAGAAAAATATCAACAAATATTTTTAATGGAGAATTTTTTTAAATTTTGCTAAATAGATTTTTTAAATGCAACAACAACGAAAACTACTGTATCAAAATAAAAACAAAAAACTGCATTAAAATCTAACTATACTCCAAAGATTATATATAATTTTTCTCAGTAAATAATACATCGTATTATTTGTTGAAGAATTCATGTTTAAAAAATATCAATTCTAATCAATCTAGTTACAAACTAAAAATTTGACCTTTGGTTGGAAAAAAGGGAGGCCATCATTTCCGTCTAAAATTACGCTTCCCATTTTTCTGATATAACCGGATACTGGAAATTGTGACAAGATGATGGCCCTTTTATCTTCGGATAAAGTTGGTTAAAACTTGATCTTGCTGGAAGTTTCAAAAAGGTGTTAAAAAAAACTTCAATTTTTTTTTCTGCAAAATGTAAAGAAACCATTTTTTCTTTCGCTTTTCGCGAAAAGAAAGGAATAGAAAATACCTTCACAATTTTGAAGGATTTCTTTTCAGAACATCACTAAAATTCTTGCAAAACATTCTTTTGCCTTTCGGTATTCTTCAGAACTTCATTTCTTTCTGTTGAAAATGAAAAAACTAAAAATAACTTTCTTTGAATCTTGTCTAAGTGCGAATTTAATTAGCTCTGTGAAGTTGTCTGTCACCTGTCTCCTATTTAATTGCTGCCATATCAGTATAAGAAATTCCTCTTTCATGTATTATCATTCAAGTTAAATGTTGTTTTCTTTTTTGGAATAGTTTGAAAAATGCAATTGCTTTTGAAAATTTTGTGACTTATATGGAGAAATTTAGATATTTTCTTTTAAGGACTAGAAAACATATTTTCAGCTTGAAATTGGAATAAATTTTGGAACACCTGTTAAAAGCAGAAAACTTTCACAAAGTTTTTACTTTCTCTTCAGGTGAGTTTACACTCGGCCAGTAGTAGCGCAGAAAGGGACTGATTTTTGTTTGCCACAATTTCATAAGATAGATTCAGGCAGTCCATGCTTGGCTATAAATTGCCGTTTTGGAGTCTTTGAGTTTTTCTTTCTCATTACATGTCGTATTAAAGTTATGGATATTTACACAAAGAAACATGGTAAAAATTTACAAAAAAAAAATCAATAAATTTAGAAAACTATGGAAAAAAATGGCAAATAAAATGAAAAGAAAAGAACACAACTTCGCATCAGAAAGAACAAAGAGGAAAAAATGTCGAAATTAATCTATGATAAGTCATCAATTTTTTCACGCCCCCCCCCAAAAAAAACCCCTAACAAATTCTACAAACGCATGCGCAGTAAGAAAAAAAATACAGTACAGCGACATGTTGTTGTCCCGCCGGAACAGCATTTTTCAGCCTTTCTACGCATGCGCTGATTACTGGCCGAGTGTAAACCTACCTTTATATTAAATGTACAAAAAGAAATCGTCAAAATTTTGAGTGTCTTTTACTCATATAAACATTGATGAAAACAAATAAAAATCAGAAATATTTTAATCATGGTTGGCCAGTATTTTAAACAAACATATGACATGGATTTTTTTTTAAGTAGCATTTAGAGAAATACAAGGATTTCATAAAATATTTATTGAATAGCATATTTTAAAAAAATAAAGATGAATTTTTCATTAAACTTTGACTTTATTTCAAACCAAGTTGAAGTTTGCTAAGTAAAGATATACTTTGGAAGTAAGAAACATTGTAAAACTATTAAATCATCAAATCTTGTAAAGAGTTCTATAATTAAGGAAATAAATAGCTTTTACTTTGAATGCTTTGTCATGTTTTGAAATACACTGCTAGAGTAATTTAAAACATGACAAAGCACTCAAAGCAATGCATAATTTTCCTGAGCCTTTCAATATTTCTTTTTGGCATTTCATACACGAGCTGGACATAGATGAATAATTTTTCCTTTTCCTTTTTGTACAAATAACAAAAAAAATTATCTGTTAAATATATATCCAAAATGAAATATATTAACAAAGTCAAAATGCTGCTTTGCGTTTTTAAATAGATTGGCACAATATAATTACAAATAGACTTCATTTTTATAAACTCTTGACCTATAATTTTATGTTTCTTTGTTAAAAATATTATTGATTATTGTTGCCTGGTTTATTGATTAAACATTTTTAAAAATAATTTGTGTGAACTTCATATACGAATAGTTATAATAATCTTGTGACATTATAAAGCTTTTAAAACTTTATCTGAAACAGTAGAGTTTGTTTCGTCTAATGAAATTGATGGACAAATATCGTTTTCGTGTCATTTATATTTTGAGACTGAACAAAATTTTAAAAAATATCGTTTTCAAACATTTAAAATAGTATTGGGAGATTTTATTTATCCATTCATTAGACAAATAGGTTAGCTTTCAATAATATTTTGTATATGGCACTCAGTTTGTTTCATGACAAATTTCGTGATTTTGTTTCGTCACAATTAATATTGTTTTCCAATGTAATATTTCTACTCATTTCAGCGAAATGTCACGAATTGAATACAAAAGTTGTCAAATAGACTCAATTTTGCAATTTAAAAACCAGACGAAATTTTATCAATTTGTTTCTTTATAACTGCACTTACTTGCGTTTAGTTTACTGTGCAAAATGAAGCAATTGTGCAACAAAATATTCAATATACACAACTTTAGATATTTTTATAATGTTTTACTAAAACAGCTGTTGTAATACGAAATAAATACAGTTTAAATAAGATAATCTTAGTGGAATTTTAGCTTTTATAACTGATTTTTTAAAAACATTTCATAAAAATTATTTCATTAAGTCATGATTTCTGATAATGATAAATGAATTGAGACATTATTTATCTATGCAGTTTTTGGGTTTTGCAGTGTTTAATAAGTGTAAGAGATAGTGGAAGATTCCTTACACCTAAGCAATTTTCTAATAGTAAATTTAGTAAACATTTTTTATTGACTAATCTTAAATATTTATTAAATACGAAGTGTG
>JAPMOR010078334.1:103499-130017 GCA_026543865.1 Argiope aurantia
ACTGAATTTCTACACTTTCTTCTAATTTGATTTCTGCTAAACAGTTTTGTCTTGCTTTGAACCAATATCAACACTCTAATGAAGAAATTGAGTATTCGATAAGGCTTAGAATTATTAGAATTGCCTCAATAATTATGTATTAAAATAGAAATTTTCCTCGTGAATGAAACGAGAAAAAGTCATTCCAAATAATACGCAACTAATTATCCATGAGACATTGAAAGCCAAAACTAACTAAAAAGAAATACCTATATTTAAAGGAATTTATATTTGAGGTCCTATCGAAATAAAATCTATGCTTTCAAAAAAGTCGAAATTAGATTAACCCGCTTCTTAATTTCCAGAATTGGGTTCAACTTAATTCAATCTTATGAACTTGCGTTATATAAAATACATGCTGTTGATTAAATTATCCACATTCAATGATGGGTTATTTTTCTACAGCCGGGTTTCATAAAATAAAAATCGCGACCTTGATTGGTTTCATGGAGAATATTAGTCAGGTGTGTGTGTGTGTGTGTGTGTGTGCGTGTGTGTGTGCGTGCGTGCGTGCGTGCGTGTGCGCGTGCGTGTGCTTGCGTGTGCGCGTGCGTGTGCGTGTGCGTGTGTGTGTGTGTGTGTGTGTGTGTGTGTGTGTGTGTGTGTGTGTGTTTGCGCTCTACAGGCCAGACCATTCAACCTACAGCTACCAAATTTGGCACGTATATACCTTCGAGTCCCGGAATGTGCACCTCGGGGTTAATTTTTTAAATTTTTAACGAGAATTTTATTTATTTAAAAATTAAGCGAAATTTTGGCGTGTTTCTGCTATAACTTCCGAAAATATTATCGCACAAAAAAGATTTTTACATCAAGCTAAAGATCTAAAATTTATCTTTTAAATGATACTAATATTTTAACTTTAAAATTAAGGTTATATTTTTAATTAATTTTTAAATAAATATTTCAACTATACTTTTCGACAATTTTTTTCGTACAAAATAAAAATAAAATTTAAGCTGCAAGAGCACGTTTCGCATTCATGGAGGAAAATTAGCTTTTTTCAAAGTGTTGCCATCACATTGATTAAAGCTCCAATTAAAAATAAATTAAATCTTTTTGGAAATGAAATCTCCAAAAATATAATTTTCGGCATGTGTCTGCAGGAAAGGAAACAATTATGAAATACTATTTTTTCTAAAAAATAAATTCAAGAAAATTTATTTTATGATCTTTTACACTCTCTATATTATTAATCCAATAAATCAGTTTTATTTTAAGGCAAGTTTTGTTTAATATGAACAGGATATCCATTCAAATCAGGGCCACTCAGCTAATTTGTAAACCTTTAGTTAGACACAGATCTGCTAAAATGGTCTAAATGGAAAATGATTATATTTTATATAACTTTGTTCAATAAATGCTCTAATAAATAACGAATTTTTGATTTTACATAAAATTTCTGCTGTGGAAATCACGTTTAACAAAATGTTCTTGAAACATTAATATTTTAAATAAAAAGAGTTAATTTCCAATCAATTAAATCAATGACTTCAACTGACCGATTTATGAATATTTGAATATCACTATTCAATAAAAAAAATATAACTTTAGGTTTTCAATCGATCGTTTCAAAGAAAATACGCCAATCAGCGCGCAGGTTTCTCAAGAATAATTGGCCTAAGATTATGAAAATGTTGAAGTTTTTCAAAATTTTTAACATACAAAGTTTCATAAATCAGTCTTAGTTGATCGTGGAAAATAGAAACATTCATTCATTTATTTAAAATTTGGTGTGTCCAGAATATTTCTCAGAATACGATACCTTACTGCATTAAATTTAGACTTCATAATTTTTGAAATATATTTATAGGTAGGAACAAAATATTATTATTGATTTCATTTCAATCCTTTTGAAGGCAAAACTAAAAACTGAATTTTATGCAGAATCTAGGAAATTTTTGTTGAATTATTGTTTGAGATATTACATAAATTATGAAAAATATTTTGTAGTTCACATAAGACTCAAATACTGAGCGATTCTTTTAGCAGTACTCATATTCAATAATAATAATAAATAAATAACGATAAAAATGATAAATGAAATAAAACGCTTGGTTTCATTAAAAAATATCTTTACATTAATTGCAATTTCAGCATTTCCACTTTCAATTAAAGTTGCAGTTTTTCCGGAAATGACAACAAATTAAGAAAATATATATAGTAAATTGAACGAAACGATCTAAACCACAGTATAAGTTTGGTATGACTATCAAAATTTGAAGATTAAATATGTTTTGCTTGAGAAGATATTAAGATACAAGTTATTTGAAATATTTAATTAAAAATTGTAGCGAGCGGTAATACTGGCGAACCGGCCGGTCGCCAAAGGCGACCAGTATTAAATAAAAATAACCATTTTTCAGTGATTAGACGTAATACTTTTTCTTTCCCTCACAAATTACTATTATTAATACCTTTAATGTCACAGATTTTTAATAATATATCCTATATTACTAATAATAAACTGTTTAAATATTCTATTCCATTTCTCCAATTCAATAAATGCATTAAGTCCTTCAAAACTACTGTTGTGCCGCTAACTGCGTTTCCATGTCGCAATAAAGATTTGTTCGATTTAAATTGCTCCTCGTGAATGCGAAGAAAATCCATTAGAAAAGAGTTCGAAAACAGTGGGAGGTCTGTCTGTCTGTCTGTCTTTTTCATTCGGCTTTGAAGAATTTCTGGGAAGGTGTCTTTCCAAGTAATTGCAAACTCTTGTACATTTTCTTGAATAGATTGAGAGCTTTTATTTGGAGCAAATAATTTATTAGGTGACGAGACTTGGCATTTAAATGGAATTATCGACATCTTAAGTGTAGAACCCACAAACACGCATGGCATTTTGTTATTGACAATACACAACAGAGTGTTTGAATGTGCAGGGAATTATCTCGTTAATTTAATTGGATATTCCTTTTCCGTTGAATTAGTTCTCGGATTCAAATAAAACAGATTATTGACACGTCAAAAGTTAAATATAAATCAATTAAAAGTTATTACTAAGCCATTTCAAAACTTCTGAAAATTATTCAAAATAGTTTTAAAAAATAATAGTTAAAAATTGAAAATTATCCATAGTAATTCAAAGTTGGAAACAATAATTTAAAACCGAAAATAATTCAAAATAATCACACGAATAACACAATCTAATGTAATTTATGTACAGCTATTTCCGAAAAGCATCAAAACTTTTGAAAAATTTCTCATATGTAAAAAAAATTATATCATTGCCAATAGAATAAGCTAAGATTATCATGTGACCAATTTGTGAAATCCAGTTTCATAGAGCTCACAACACATGCGTTTAACTCATGATTATAGGCATGCAAAATTTTCCGTCGCAGAAAAGTCGAATTGGAAATTTTCCCACCATAATAAAACGGCACCGAAAATTTACTGAAGGTTATACTTATTGTTTTGATTTTTGGGGTGTTCCATCAGCTGGAACAGTGTACCGTTAAAATGCGACTGAGCGACCATTGCTGTAAGGCGGGAAAATGAATAAATTCTCTCACATTTGAACTTTAAAAAAAATTATTATTTTATACCTATGTAGCAGACTCCAAGGTGCACCACAAAGAGGCATGCTTGGATTCACTATTGGAAGGCAAATAAAATAAAAAGTAAGCTATCATATAAAATTAAAATTCTTTACAAAATTATATAAAACAAACGTTAGCGAAACTCAAAATAATAAGAAGTAAGGATGACTAAAGCTACCGATAAAAAAATACTCACACAAAACTTCAAAACCCCAGAGTAAGAGTGAGTTATTTCCAAAAATTTAGACCCTCCCTAACAATATTCCTTGAATTGAATTCATTTTCTACGAAAAAGAACAGGAAAGGAAGACATAGGCGTTCTTTTTCCGGCATAGCCTCCCGCCGAGTAATATTGTTACGAAATTTCTGCCGGGGTTCGTTCGGATAGTGGAAGTGATATGGTGTAAAGAACGCTCAATCAGCAGGCGGCAGTAGAATAAAAACAACGACGTTTATTTACAAGAAGACACACAGGACAGCACAAAAACGACAGCTATATACAGCACAGAGACGCTTATCTTCAGCCGAGAAGTGTAGCATACAACCAGAATCTACAGTAGACAGTAGCGCACAGCTCAGTTCAGCACGAGCTTGACTCCGTCGCTTCCCACTACTCTTCACTGTCGCTTCCGGCTACTCCGCTCTGTCCACTCTGACTGACTTCGACGACTCCAACTCGGACTCGGATTACTGACTTGGACTCCCCTGTCGTCTACCCTCCCTGGCAGCTGCGGCTGCTTCCTTTTATAGGTCCCGGGAGGCGGGGCTAGAAGCCTCTCAGCCAATCAGGAACGTTCGAGGCGTTTCTGGGTTCCTACTGGACGGATCGGGAAAATTCTCGATGTTTCGGGTATAATCTATTTTGGCACCAAAGTCGCCAAATTGGTAGCCAAGTTTTTCGCCAAGCTCTGGGACCTCCGACACGCTACCTGGACTCCGTCCCATTCAGATGACTGTAAAACTTTCTTTCTGTTGATGGAACAAACTATGCTGGGAAGCCGAACTGCAGGTTTGTAACAATATGATCGACATAGTGTTCCAGCTGATGGAATGTCTAATTTTTTCCAACGATTATATGTTTGCTATCTCCATAAAAAATTTGAAAATATATAGAATAAATCATTTAAGATACAGTCAACAAAATAACATTGAAATTATTTATCCAACAATTATTCTGAACGAGAAAAAAAACTAACAAATGTCCTTGAAAAAAAGAGTTTTCTGTAGCGCTCTGTAACTGAAAATTACAGAAATATAGTGGAATACTGCACCACAAAGAGATAAACAATATCATTGATACTTTATTATCGCAGAAGGTTTTGTATTAGTTGATAAAAAGAGTTGTTGACAACAGAAATAATATTTTTCTGCCTATCCGAGTACAAGTGAACACTATAACTACAAAACGCAAAGAGCTAGATAAACAAAATTTCATACATCCATCTAAAATATAGATCATATCAAATTTCAACTCCCCTTGCACAAAATAGAATATTTCTTTAATTATCTGAACAAATAAGTTCAAGTGAAACTTTTTGTAAATACATTTTTATTAGAATTTTCTTTTTTTTTTTACATTAATTTATTATTCATTATTATACACACAATGAAATCTAAAAATGATTTTATACTCACCCCCATGTGACACCACAAGCACGTAATCAAAATTTGATTCATTTATTAAATGAGAATTAAATTATATAAAAATTAAAACAGCATATTATCATTAAGAATACATAAATGCACACCAAGTCCGTATCTGTTGAAAATAGTTGTCAACAATCATAACACAATGCGCATGCGTGAATTTTCAACGCCAATTATGGTAACACAAATGAGTGAATTTTCTACGCCAGTTGGGGTAATGCTATGCAGATTAGAAATTTTTAATTTCCTTTATTCTGTTTTATTTTAATTCAAAGGTACTTCAGAATGAACATGAAAGATCGATTAATTAACAATGTTTAAATTTAAATGCATCAAACATTAAGAAAATAAACAGAATCGTTTGAAATAATTCCCGGAAAATTTGCTAAGCCTAACTTCTTTAGCAGGGAAAAAAACTGAAGCCTTACTCATTTGGCGGTGGGAAAATGAAAAGATTTTTTGACGGAAAATTAATTTTTAATTAATAATTAAAATTATAATTAAAAATTGATAAAAGGGACCCAGGTGCACATTCTGCAAGGTATGCAGGTACCAAATTTGGTAGCTGTAGGTCGAACGGTCTGGCCTGTAGAGCGCCAACACACACACACATTGAGCTTTGTTATAAGTATAGATATGCTATAAACAGAATAAATGAAGATCAATTTTTATGACAATTTAATGAATCGTTTATATGCATAATATTTACTAAAACACATTTTATATTTTGTCATTTATTTCAGATATAATATAAAGTGCATTGGTGAGCTTTTTTACCCTTAATTTTATATTAATTCAATTTTGTTCGTTTACAAAAAAAAAACATTTTTTTAAATATCTTATTTCAAATTATATATCTTTTTCTGCAGTCTCAGGTGGATTTTTTTGATTGAAAAAAATAATGTCCGTTTTATTCGATTTATTGCAATTTCAGCAACACATTTTATTCGTATTTAAGCTTTTATTTTTCTTTCTAAAAGTAGATCGACAAAAAATGTCGTTTGTTTGATATGCATTCTATAAAATAAAAGAATATTAAACGTTTTCCTCTCAAAACACATTTTATTTATTCCTAACGCGGCATTTTATCCTGGTGACACTGAAAATATACCTCGGGTTTACGTGATGAAATATATTTTGTCTTTGCTTGAAAACTAATGAAAAACATTCGGGAATTATTTTTTTCCCGTGACAATTTTGCGTGAAATTGTGCTCAAAGAAGCAAACAGAAAGTGTGTTTATTTTCGTAAAGGCTTTCACCACCTTTTATTTACTGGAGTTTCATACCATTTACGGAGATTCTACCCTAAAAATATATTATTTTTTGGAGGTAAATAGTCGTCTGGCAAAAGTGGAGCGTTATGAAAATAAATGGCTTTCAAGAAGAAAAAAAAAAACTATAAGCAGACAATGTGAAATTACGAAGAATATGCATTAACTTGATGAAACCCTCCTCACCATTTTTTTTCTCTTCAGTTTAATGTTTGTTTATTATTCATTCTTGTTATTATTATTATTATTATTATTATTTCATGTTCCTCTACGGTGTATTCAAGTTCTCGAATTTTTTGAGGTAATATATTTTTATTTTTTTAATGTCTAGCATTCTTGCCATGATGAATTAAAACTCTTTGAATTAATTTAATTATTTTAAGAACTCTTTACATCGTAGAATTATTTTTGAATAAGTTGTACAGAATTAAATGTTTCGCCAAGCAAATACAACGAAACCAAAGCAAGTTCCCAATTTATGAATTAATATACATAATTTCTACCCTACTTTATTTCCTTTTTGAGAGTTGAGGTGGTCTAATTATAAGATAACGATATCAGGACTAGAGGTCTCCAGGTTTAAAAGAGGCCACAATGGCCTGGTGGTAAAATATCGCCTTCGGGAATGGAGAGTTTCAGTTTCGAGACCCGATTCCATCGAAAAATAGTCGTGTGAGTGGGTCTGGTGCACGATAAATCTATTGAGACCATACATCCTCCCGCTGATGTGGTGTGGACGTTTGGAGAGGGGTTTGCCATCTCCGGTGTCATCCTCGTCATCTGACCGCGGTTCAAAATTACGAGGTCCGTCGCAAAATATCCCTAGTGTTGCTTTTAAAATGGGACATTAATATAACTAAATTAAACCAGGTTTAAAAACTAATGAATTCAAAGAACTGTGTGAGAGAGGTTCTGACACATGTTAAATCCATTAAAACCGAATGTCCACCCATTTGTGTGGAGCAGAAATTTGGAGATAATATTGACTAAGGTGTGTTATGAAGATTCAAATTCACGTGTTCGTTCCTTTGCGCTTTAATATAATTACACTAAAATTGATTAAATAAAATTTCTCTCTTTTGTTACATCGCATAATTTTTGAATATTTTAAGTTTGAATACTATAAGTTCAAGCAATCGATTTTAAGCAAGTTAAACTTTTATTGTGAAAAATGGCCAATTCTGCCGCTGAATTTTCATGTTAGTGGGTATAGCGCATGTAAAATCCGCCGGGAGCCGAATGTTCTCCTATCCGCGTAGCGAAGGGCCAACTCGGGCTCTGTCCTCATCATTTGACCACCGTTCAAAATTAAGACCCCCCCCCCCCCAAGATAGCCTTAGTGTTGTTTCAAAACGGAACATTAATATAGCTAAACTAAACTCACCTATGCCAGATTCTGAACCTAATCCATGTAAACATATTTGAGCAGACACTTTTGAAATTTTAGAACTTCGATTTATTTCATCAAGGAAGGCAAATTATATACAACGAAGAAGCGATAGCTAAAAGGCGCGTCAGTCTCTGTGACGACGCAGGAGTAAAAGTGAGAAAGAGAGCTAAATTCTCCCTTCAGTTGTTTTTACAATGAGATTTTGATAAGAATTTCTTTTACACGTGTCGATTTCGGATAGGGAATTTTAGTTATCTTTAAAAGAATGTGCTAAGTATTAAGGATTTTTGCCCCATCACTCTGAGCATGAAGCAAAATTTACACGACACCAACTACTGCGGGCAATGAAAGTCACTCCCACTTCAGAAAGATCACGTGTCCGTAATGGCACAATGGCAAATAGTTGTCCCGATGTGACAATCGTTTGTCAATGCACCGTTGGTATCACGTGATGTTCCCTTAATAGGAGTGGCCCTCAATGCGTGCAATAGTTGGCCTCGTGTGAACGCTGTTTGAGAAAATGCAGAAGTAAGATATGACAATCGTTTGTCATTGCACCGTTGGTATCACGTGATGTTCCCTTAGTAGGGGTGGCCCTCATTGCGTGCTATAGTTGGCCTCGTGTGAACGCTGTTTGAGAAAATGCAGAAGTAAGCAGTTTTATAGAACACGTGCAGGATTAATCAAATAAAAAAGTAGGAATTGTATGAGGAAATAAAAGAACATTTCAGAATGAAGTTAATATGTGCAAAATTAAGATAAAAATTAGGAAACTAATTAAAATTTTAATTAAGAGATATCATTACATCCATATTCTGGAAAAGTTCAAATTTCATACTCTCAATATTACAAATTATCCAATGTTTCATGCTATATAAGTTCAGGAGAATAGAGAACACACACGCTGCTTCCACAAAAGTACACGTTTATGTGTTTTATAAATTCTGTGATAAAATTCGCTATCTATCCAATCCATTGAAATGTTTATCCTCTCCTTAACAATTTATTTACTTTCATTGCCAGTGATAAAACACCATTTAAACTAATAATTAAACTAACAAAGCTTAATCAAATGAACTGATCCGAATTAATTACCGTTAATTTTACATTCTTACATTGATTTAATTACCGACCAAACTGAATAATTAATAATAGATTTTTTTTCGAATAGTTTACTCTAACAAATAAAACATCATACAGACTTGATCGACACACACGTAGATTCCTTCTTTTCTACAATCCTATTGTGAAAAAAGCGAACAAAAAAACTTCAACTCGTCTTTTCCTGTTTATAAATTCCCGAGTGACGCATGTCCGAAGAGCCAACGTTTACTGTACCTTTACTTCCTCATATATATTGCAAGACATCTGCTTCGAAGGGATCCCACCGCTGGATATATGCATCAACTGTTTATTATTCATCAACCATCAGTTCGACTTACGTTTCGTTCGAATTTGTTGTTCTTTTTCCTGCCCCTGCTTTCGTTCCATGAAGTATCTGGAAAAGATAATGCCTTTAAGGTACAAGTTATGGACTTTTCTTTGTGCGCATCCATTTTTGTGTATCTACGTGTGTTAACTTGATTCTTTTTCTTTGAGTTTACATAAGAAATTCAGTTTAGTAGGACAGAAGATAATTTTTTTTTTTGGGGGGGAAGGGATTGAGGTCAAATTTTGATATGCTAAAAATGAAAGAAAAATAGAAAAAGAAAAGATAACATACACTTGCTCTTCGTGATAAGCATTTTATGCAAATGTAAATTCAAAAATATTTTTTTTAAAGTTCTACGTCCTATACAATCCACTATGCAACCGATATTAAGATAAATCTAATTACGTGAGTATAAATTTTCATAATTTAATCACTGAATTAAAAAAAATTAGTAAAAAAAACTTTTACTGAATAAAGTAACTATTTATATGAATATTTTCTATACTACAAAGACTTCCTTTGTGTATGGCATCAGCAAAAAGTTATTTCGGTTTATTTTATTTAGTTTCACTTGTTTCATGTCAATAAAGATGGAATTGTCAATTCCAGTTTTCATTGAATTTCTATTTGCGCTATGATTTTGAAATTTTTTTACTTTTGTATCCTTTAAGAAAATAGACTGTTTTATAGGAATAATCGGTTAATTAACATCATATTCTTCATCAAAAATTATTTAATTACAATGCTTTGAGGATAAAATATTGTTCTAAAAGTGAGACATTTCTTAGTGTGAAATGAAATAAATGTTGTAAAATTTGCTAATTGAGTAGACCAAGGAAAAACAAAAAAATGGATGAATTATAAATGATGAATTTTTAATGTGGCTTCCTAGTGCATTAAGTCTCAATAACGAAGACAATTTTACGGAAGCTCTGATGGATGTTCAAAGAATGCCGAAACAATGACTCTCTGTTTTATTGACTATTTTACCACTTGCTAATGGATTTAATGAGGAAGTTGAAGATTCCAGAAACTACAAGAATCGTGGTGATAACTCCATTAAGATTAGAGATGTGTTGATCCTTCTAGAAGCTTCTATACCCTGTCTCAGCAACAATAAAAAGATGAGAATAAATGAGAGTATCAGATGAGTCGAGAGGCGTAAATAATCGTGTGGAGTCACTCTCCTGCATGTTCTCTCTGAGCGCTTTCTGCTGTTATGGTTATTTATTATCTATTTGTAGCTTGTAGCTACTTTAACACCAAATATTGTTTTATTGTCACTTCGGCTGTAAGTGTTATCTATGTTTCCATGTAGAATAAAAACGCGCGCGCGCGCGTGTGTGTGTGTGTGTTTATATTTCCTTAATTAAGTTTGAATGAATTATGCATAATTATCAATGGAAAATGTAATTTCTTTTATATTTTTTGAATTTAATTCTTAACGAATTTTGATAAAATTAATAGCAAAAAATTAATTAAATTCGTTTAGCTTTTCTCCAAAACTACTTATAAGATTTCCCAATATTACTTTTTGATAATTTATCTCTAATTTGTTAGATTCCGTATGATTATATATTTTAAATAGTTAAAGCAAACACTTTTTATAGTTAAATAATTTACCATTAGGCGGCTGTTGCTTTCCTGCTACAAAAATATCCTTTCTTTGAACTCATAATGCAATTTGTTTTGAAAATGTCATATTTAATAATACGTGACTTAAACGTAATTTCAAAAGCTTTTAACGTTTATTTTTCATTTTCTGGCTGTTTTGTAAATGTCAGTTCCTAATCTTTTTTCACCAAATTAGCATTTAATTGTTTAAGAAGACTGTTTTCGCCGTTTGGACTTTTTCTATTATTTAATTATCACATGTTTTTGCGTACTGTAACTAATGGCTTTTATATAACTTTAAAAAAAGTGAAATAACAAAATACAATATTTAATCAAATCTTTACATTACCAAATTGTACAAAAATAGTGCTGCAAGATTTTCTAAAATGTTAATGCGTAATATTGCTTTTTTTAATTCGGTGAATAAATATTGTGAAGAGTTTGTTCGAATAATAAACTCACTGAATAAACACTTGGCAAAATGATGCTGTGGATAAGATATATAAAATAGATAACGAACTCGTCGGATAGGAATGGAGATCGATTATAAGAAATATGAACAATTGTAAACGGTTTTTGAAACTAAATTCTAACTGCAGTGGATTTGAAATTTTTTTACGCTGGTTGATACATATTTCCTGAATTTTTGTAAGTATTTCTATGAATTTTTAGTTTAAAAGAATGGATAGCATTAAAAGCCTAAAAGATACTGAAATGCAGTCCGTATAAAAGCATAACAAAAAGTATACATTATCATATATGAGAAAATATGGTAAGAACTTAAAATATTGTTTAAAACTTCTGTACATAGACTGTTAGGAGAGTTACAAAGTTTAAAAAAAGCCACACAGAATGCCACATGGATGGTAACTTATGTAATGTTTCTGCCTTTTAAAAAAAATTCTACATTTAACTGGTTAAGTCCCTGAAATCCCCATTTTAGGCAGATTCCTATAAGAAGACTACCTATTGCAATGACTCTCATGATAAGAGTTCGGAAAAATTTCTTTAATTCTTGACCGTTCATGGTCATTTGAATCCCAAACCACCGTTCGTTCAAAATTTGTATTATATTATATGCGTATAACGTTTTCCCCATATTATATTGCGAACATAAGAAGAGTAATTTTGTTTGGATTTTAATTGGCTTGGAATATGTCTTCAGAAATGTCAAAAACTCGGACGAATTCGTAAAGGGTTCATCTAGCTCAAAGGGGTTCGAAATGGTGGAGGGCTCGAAATTTTAATTTTGCTATAACTTTCTTAATATTGAAGATGGAAAAATTAATCAAGTTAGCCAAATTTGACTAGCTAGCCCATTAAGACGAACAACTTTTATATTTAAAGTTTTCGATAACTGCAATATCTGACATTTGTAATGACGTGTATACACTTCGAATACGCTTAACTATTTAAATAGTACACGAGATTTTTGGAAAATAATTATATATTCTATTTACAATAAATACACAAGAAGGAATGAAACACATTTTTGAATTTGGTACTATGCTTCGGACGAGGAAACATCTTGCAAAATAATAAGCTGAGGAAGTACGCTTGACAATCGCCACCTCCCTCCGGAAGTCGACACTCATGTCTCCCTTGTTTAAAAATATTCAAACTTTCGCTAGAAAATGAGGCCAACAGTCTTCTCAGTCAACATTAACTGTAACCAAAGATCACAATGTCAACTAAATGATGCAGGAAAATAAAGATATGTGAAGCTGATAATGTATAAAACCAGCGGGAGTGGTCCCACCAACATTTTCTCTCTTACTCTCTAATAAAGGTATTGTCCCAGGAAATCCTTACGTGGCCATTGGCGTATAATAGATATGAAATATTAACCTTTGGCTTCAATTTAGCACTTTTACTGAATCTATCGTTTGATTCCTGGGGATTTATTTGGCGACTAAGTCCTGATATGCTTTTAATAATATCCGAAAATATAATCTGTATTTTAGATTTTAGTTATATTAACGTCTCGTTGTAAAGCAACACTAAGGCTATTTTGGGATGGACCTCGTCATTTTGAACCACTGTCAGATGACGAGGACCACACCTGAGATGGCACCCCCTCTCCTCACCACACCATACCAGCGAGAGGACGCTGGCCTTGACGGATTTAACATGCAAAATACCTCCTTACACGATGGTTCTTCGGTGGAATCGGGTCTCGAACCTGAAACCCTACTGCTCACGAGCCGAGACCTTACCACTAGGCCACTTTTTTTTTTGCCTTTATTAATAGATTTTTTATTTATCTTATTTCAAAATAAAACTAATAAGGACTAATGTAAACACTTTTATTTATTTATTTATTTTTCCAGATCTGTTATTTATTGTGTTTCCTTTTTAAAATATCTTATGTTTGTTTCACAGTATTTTGTGATATATTTATTCAAAGTTTTATTAAAAAAAATATAATAAACGTAGCAAATGAAAAGTTAAAAAAGAATTTTAAGCAAAATTCTATTTTATAATTTTATATCAGCTATGATATCTACAAACCAAATGATGAACCGTTGATCTTTATTTTTCAAGTAGTGTTAAACTAGTCAATAATTTTCGTATTTCTTTCATTATTCATAGTATAAAGAAAAATTATCCGTAGATTTTTTTTTCTTTATGATCAAAAAAATTAAATAGAAAAAGAATTAATATCATAATAAAATGGCAGATAATAATACTGAGTGGTTTTTCTGCTTGGATACTTATAAAATACATTATTGAAACGAATCCATCGTATCGCTTTGAACTATCATTCCACATATCTAATGTTCCTACAATAACTGTTTTGATGGTTACATTGAATTTGAATGACTGATAATCGATACAGACTAGCTGTTGGAAATATCAATAAAATAATCGTCTTCTGTTGATAAAGTAAAAATTCTTGAAAACAAAATACTTTTTTTTTTCTAATTTATGAAAAGAGCGTTTTTGATATTGATGATAAATTAAAATTATCGCTAAAAATATCGATAATTTAATTTGTTTTAGAGCATTATTTTGTTATTATTTTTATTATATCCAATATTTTCAAAACAGATTTTTTTTTAATCTTTTATTCTGTTGGAGTATAAAATCGATTCTTAACAATGCATAATTGATGGATCTCAAAATTTAACGGTAACTGCTTTCATAAATCGTTTGCATTTATTATTTTTTATTTTTATCCTCATTTTTCAATGATAAAATAGTGCCTGATTTTAAATGCAATTTTTCTCTAATTTCGGGATTTTTTTTAATATTTTGTTATTGTTGGATAAATAAATATGTATTTATTAAAATAAGAATCACTCGAAATCGAAATGGATATTTCGAATTTGTTTTAGAAAAATAATTGGTTCACAATTAAAATAACAAAAAGTAGAGAATTGCTTTTTGCATTTGAGCACAGTACACGAAATGAGCGCAAAATGAAATGACAGACTTTTATTACGCTATTTAATTAAAGAATTATAGATTTGAAGTATCAAATTTTGTTAATAAATATAATCAAAATAAATTTTTTCATAACAGCATTTTAAAAATAGTTCCTGCACTATATATGCGAAAATTATTTAAATTGCGCAATTTATTGAAGGATATCAAATTTACAAGGATGACAACATGCATAGAAGTGAAGAATTATGTTTTGAAATAAATTTGTCTCTATTTTATTTGAACTAAAAAAAAGTGAAAAATGTCATCCAGTATTTATTTACAGTGCAAACCATAAAGTTGACTTAAATAAAATTTGATGATTTCATTTCGATCTTTTAAACTGAAAAATGATTTTAAATCGTTTTCAAGAATTTGTTAAATTTTTCCTCTGCAAATTCGAGGAATTTAGAATTTCAATGTTAATTACTGTGCGGCAACAAGAATGATATTTATACCATTTTCAAAATTAGTAAATCTGCATTTGTTTTCTTTCCTTAAATAAGTTATTTTTTAGGATCTGCTTTTGTTTAATTTTTTTTTGGTTCATGATATACCACTAAAACATTATGAATATGGCCATCATTGCATTGCATAATTATTATTTTTATTTATAACTAGCTGACTTTGGCGACCAGCCGGTTCGCCAGTATTAACGCTCGCTACAATTTTCAATTAAATATTTCAAATAACTTGTATCTTAATATCTTCTCAAACGAAACACTTTTAATCTTCAAATTTTGATAGTCATACCAAACTTATACTGTTGTTTAGATCGTTTCGTTCAATTTACTATATATATTTTCCTAATTTGTTGCCATTTCCGGAAAAACTTCAACTTTAATTGAAAGTGGAAATGCTGAAATTGCAATTAATGTAAAGATGTTTTTAAATAAAACCAAGCGTTTTATTTTATTTATCATCTTTATTGTTATTTCTTTATTATTATTATCATTGAATATGAGTACTGCAAAAAGAATCGCTCGGATTTAAGTCTTATGTGAACTACAAAATATTTTTTATAATTTATGTAATATCTCAAACAATAATTCAACAAAAATTTCCTAGATTCTGCATAAAATTCAGTTTTTAGTTTTGCTATCAAAAGGATTGAAATGAAATCAATAATAATATTTTGTTCCGACCTATAAATATATTTCAAAAATTATGGTCTAAATTTAATGCAGTAAGGTATCGTATTCTGAGAAATATTCTGGACACACCAAATTTTAAATAAATGAATGAATGTTTCTATTTTCCACGATCAACTAAGACTGATTTATGAAGTTTTGGATGTTAAAAATTTGGAAAAACTCAATATTTTCATAATCTTAGGTCAATTAATCTTGAGAAACCTGCGCGCTTATTGGCGTATTTTCTTTGAAACGATCGATGGAAAATCTAAAATTATCCTTTTTTTTTATTGAATAGTGATATTCAAATTTTCATAAATCAGTCAGTTTAAGTGATTGATTTAGTTGATTGGAAATTAACAACGTTTCTTATTTGCGATACTTCCAATTTCTAGAAGATTCTTTTTCCACCGCAAGATGCTGTTTTTGGATGGAGGATCTTTTTGGTAAATTCTTCTGAAATTTATCTGTGCTTGCACTATCGATTTCGTTTCTATGAACCACCATAAAATCTTTGCTTTCTTTTGTGGTGTATGTATGCATTCTCCTTAATATCCGCTCGAATAATCATCACATACAAAAATACTACATAGAACAAACACATCAAAAGTAAACATAACATTTAAATAGTTGCCAAAAACAAAAGAGAGAAAAATGCAATTAATAAGCAGACGATATTTAGAAAAGTACAGATATTTAGACTGGAAAATGAAGTTATCTGAAATTAACCACACGCGCAGACGATATTTACAAAAGTAAAAATATTCAAGCCTGAAAAGGAAAATATATGAGTTATTCCATCAATAAATGCCATATGTTTGTTTATATCTTCATTATTTTAGGAGTCATTAAACATCAAAATGGGTCCGGGACTAAATAAACACCCTGTATAGAGAGTGTAAAAGATCATAAAATAATTTTTCTTGAATTTATTTTTTAGAAAAAATAATATTTCATATGTGTTTCATTTCCTACAAACACGTGCCGAAAATTATATTTTTGCAGATTTCATTTCCAAAAAGATTTAATTTATTTTTAATTGGAGCTTTAATCAATGTGATGGCAACACTTTGAAAAAAGCTAATTTTTTCCCATGAATGCGAAACGTGCTTAATTTTATTTTTTATTTTTTACGAAAAAAATTATTGAAAAACATAGTTAAAATATTTATTTAAAAATTCATTAAAAATAGAAATTTAATTTTAAGATTAAAACATTAGTATCATTAAAAAGATAAATTTTTTATCTTTAACTTCATGTAAAAATCTTTTTTGTGCGGTAATATTTTCGGAAGTTATAGTAGAAACACGTCAAAATTTCGCTTAATTTTTAAATAAATAAAATTCTAGTTAAAAATTTGAAAAAATAACCCCCAGATGCACATTCCCGGCCTCCAAGGTATACACGTGTCAAATTTGGTAGCTGTAGGTTGAATGGTCTGGACTGTAGAGCGCCAACACACACACACACACATTGAGCTTTATTATAAGTATTGATATAGATAATTTCATAAGTTTTTTTCTAAAGATAAAATCTCTTTAATTAAAATGCATTCAAATAATTCTTCAGCAAATAAAATTTAAATCAGGATTATCACTATATTGCGAAGCTTTTATGCTGTGTTATAAAATACATAGTATTTCTACCTGTATTTTAAATTGCAGATATATTTTTGCTTTTCTTTTTTACAACTTGATTCTGTAGGAAATTTATTATTCCTTCTAAAAATTAATAGGATTTTTTTAAAAGATGGGTTTTAATTCAACAAACGAAGAATAAAAATATAGTATTTCAACAAATAATGTATAAATAACTTATTCTGATGATAAAAGGTAATATAACGTACTTATTAATACATTAGTTTAAAATGGGTAATTTTTAATAAATATTAATAATATAAGTAATACTTAATAAAAGGGGTTTTTTCATTCACGATCTTTTGTATTGTTACCGATGATTAACAACAATTATTAAATAAAATGGCTTGTTTATACGTAAACAAGAAATCTTGTTTGCCATTTTTGAAAAATTTTGCAAGTTCTTTAAAAGGCCATATAAATTACTTTATTTATAAAGATAAGCTTTGTTACTAAAAGAAAAAAAGATAGTTGAACATCCATGATTTTTTGATATTCATAAAAATGGCGACTGGACATTTTTTCTTGGAAAATAATAGATTTTTATATTAATACTGATTTTGAAAAGATCTAAGAAAACAGAATGGGGGTTGAATAACCACCATGTTCAACTCAAAGAAGGCGAAAATTTCTAAACTCATAATAATATAATGTGTTTATACAAGAAGTGTGAAGATCTAAGCTATTCTGAACTCATTTAAATGATCATATCAATTTATTTTAAGATTTTGTATCAGTTTAAAAGAGAAATGTGAACAACAATGATCTGATTGATCGTAAGTATTTGAGAAACAAAATATCTGAGAAATTATTCTTTGAAATAAAATAATTTCATCTATCTATACTTATAATAAAGCTCAATGTGTGTGTGTGTGTTGGCGCTCTACAGGCGAGACCATTCAACCTACAACTACCACATTTGGTACGTGTATACCTTGGAGGCCGGGAATGTGCTCCTGGGGGTTATTTTTTCGAATTTTTAACTAGAATTTTGTTTATTTAAAAATTAAGCGAAATTTTGACGTGTTTCTGCTATAACTGCCGAAAATAGTACCGCACAAAAAAGATTTTTACATGAAGTTAAAGATCAAAAATTTATTTTTTAAATGACACTAATGTTTTAATCTTAAAATTAAATTTCTATTTTTAATGAATTTTTAAATAAATATTTTAACTATGTTTTTCAATAATTTTTTCATAAAAAATAAAAATTAAGATTAAGCACGTTTTGCATTCATGGTAAAAAATTAGCTTTTTTCTAAGTGTTGCCATCACATTGATTAAAGTCCCAATTAAAAATAAATTAAATCTTTTTGGAAATGCAATCTGCAAAAATATAATTTTCGGCACGTGTTTGTAGGAAATGAAACAAATATGAAATATTATTTTTTCTAAAAAATAAATTCAAGAAAAATTATTTTATGATCTTTTACACTCTCTATACAGGGTGTTTATTTAGTCCCGGACCCATTTTGATGTTTAATGACTCCTAAAATAATGAAGATATAAACAAACATATGGCATTTATTGATGGAATAACTCATATATTCTCCGTTTCAGGTTTGAATATTTTTACTTTTGTAAATATCGTCTGCGCGTGTTTTTAATTTCAGATAATTTCATATTCCAGTCTAAATATCTGTACTTTTCTAAATATCGTCTGCTTATTAATTGCATTTTTCTCTCCTTTGTTTTTGGCAACTATTGAAATGTTATGTTTACTTTTGATGTGTTTGTTCTATGTAGTACTTTTGTATGTGATGTTTTATTCGAGCGGATATTCAGGAGAATGCATACACCACAAGAGAAAGCACAGATTTTAAGGTAGTCATAGAGTTAATTTCCAATCAACTAAATCACTGACTTTTAAGAGTTAATTTCCAATCACTTAAACTGACTGATTTATGAAAATGTGAATATCACTATTCAATAAAAAAAGGATAATTTTAGATTTTCCAACGATCGCTTCAAAGAAAATACGCCAATCAGCGCGCAGGTTTCTCAAGATTAATTGGCCTAATATTATGAAAATGTTGAGTTTTTCTAAATTTTTAACATTTAAAACTTCATAAATAAGTCTTTGTTGATCGTGGAAAATAGAAACATGCATTCATTTATTTAAAATTTGGTTGAGTCCAGAATATTTCTCAGAATATGATACCTTACTGCATTAAATTTAGACTTCATAATTATTGAAATATATTTATAGGTCGGAACAAAATATTATTATTGATTTCATTTCAATTCTTTTGAAAGCAAAACTAAAAACTGAATTTTATGCTGAATCTGAGATATTTTTGTTGAATTATTGTTTGAGATATTACATAAATGATGAAAAATATTTTGTAGTTAACATAATACTTAAATACCGAGTAATTCTGTTGGCAATACTCATATTCAATAATAATAATGATAAATAAAATAAAAAGTTTGTTTTTATTAAAAAATATATTAATATTAATTGCAATTTCATGATTTACATTTTAAATTAAAGTTGAAGTTTTGCCGGAAATGACAACAAATTAGCAATATATATATATATAGTAAATTGAACAAACGATCTAAACAGTATAAGTTTGGTATGGCTATCAAAATTTGAAGATTAAAAATGTTTTGCTTGAGAATCCTTTAAGCGAAATTTTGGCGTGTTTCTGCCTTAACTTCCGAAAATATTACCGCACAAAAAAGATTTTTAGATCAAGTTAAAGATCAAATATTTATCTGTTAAATGATACCAATGTTTTAACCTTAAACTTAAATTTCTATTTTTAATGATTTTTTAAATAAATATTTAACTATAATTTTCGACAATTTTTTTCGTACAAAATAAAAATAAAATTTAAGCTGCATGAGCACGTTTCGCATTCATGGGAAAAAAATTAGCTTTTTTCAAAGTGTTGCCATCACATTGATTAAAGCTCCAATTAAAAATAAATTAAATCGTTTTGGAAATGAAATCTGCAAAAATAAAATTTTCGGCACGTGTTTGTAGGAAATGAAACACATATGAAATATTATTTTTTCTAAAAAAAAATTCAAGAAAAATTATTTTATGATCTTTTACACTCTCTATACAGGGTGTTTATTTAGTGACGGACCCATTTTGATGTTTAATAACTCATAAAATAATGAAGATATAAACAAACTTATGGCATTTATTGATGGAATAACTGACATATTTTCCTTTTCAGGTTTGAATATTTTTACTTTTGTAAATATCGTCTGCGCGTGTGGTTAATTTCAGATAATTTCATTTTCCAGTCTAAATATCTGTACTTTTCTAAATATCGCAACAAATTAGCAAAATATATATAGTAAATTGAACGAAACGAAACGAACGAAAGTTTGGTATGACTATCAAAATTTGAAGATTAAAAATGTTTTGTTTGAGAATACTTTAAGAGAGCTGTTACTTAAAATATTTAATTGAAAATTGTAGCGAGCGGTAATACTGGCGAACCGGCTGGTCGCCAAAGGCGGCTAGTATACAATAAGAAGTACCAAATTCAAATTTGAGAATTAATCTTAAATGCCTCGAGTAGATTTAAAATGAAATATACACTTCCTATCCAGTCTATCCCCAAATTCTCGTGGTTTGATAGAAACCTATAAATTTTGGATAAAGGATGTGTACTAAACTACAACTATCAGGCTAAAAGTGTATTTGAGTTATCTTTGTAACAGACAGACAGATGGACGGACATTTTCCAAAAATGCGTTTTTCGAACTCAGAGATATCTAAAACGTATGGAGATTCGTCAAAATCTCGAATTCAAATATCACGATACTTACTCTGTATTACGTATACGAGAAAGTGAAAACATAACACTGTATAAGATCTTTTGATTATTAATTATTATTATTTATATTGCAGGCGCTGCTGTGCTTGTCCGCAAGTCGAGGTCACCAACCAATGGTGAAGGCGAAGAAGAATTGCCACCAGTGGACACTCTCGAAGCTTGCGACAAAGCTGCAGAACGGTCAGTGATTTACTTCAGAAATACTAAAGGATATGTTGCAACATATTTATTACAGCTTGGAATTGTTGTAATAAATATATAGGAGGAAAGATCTGTACAACAGTATAGTTAGTTTATCTGGTTCTTTTAAATTATTTCCTTCTAGTGACCTTAGATGAACAGTTAGTTTGTCAAAATTATTAGATGCAAAATTTTCAATTAAACATTTTATGCGTTGCTTGGCCACCAAATAATTGAATGCTCATTTGAAACAGGAATTAATTTTATTTCAAATACTTTTAATGATAATCACAATATTTTAGAAGTTTTTTTTGTTGTTGTTTATATGATTTGATAAAAATATTAAATGCGCTATGATAAAAAATAAAAAGGAATAGTATATTTTCATATCTTTAATTCCATAATAGAAAAGAGCGTTAGAATTTAAAAATGGAAAATTTTTGGAATAGCGTACTTTTAAAGTTCAGCATTAATAGAAGTTACCAAAAAAAAATTTAAAAATCAGTAATAAGTTTTATTAAATTCGTATCTTCAAAAAAGCCTGCTTAGTTCACAAAAGTTAAAAATCTTTATATATTGATTATCAACAATCGAAGAAAAACATAGATTAACATATATTCATATCAATAAGGGAAACTATTTGAATTTTATTGGAGCAACGAAAAAATGTAAAATGTACTTAAAATATTTTAAAATTTATTTAAATTAAGGAAAGTTTCACAGCAACTAAACAGTCATAGAGAAAGAGTCTCGAATATCACATTCATGTACAAATATTTTTTCTGTGATTATATTTCAGATTTTTATCGCCAAAAAAATTCAACATTTAAGTTTTAAAATTTAAAATTCTAATTGTAGTATCAAAATAAAACGTTTCAATAAGTACATTCGCATCCTTCAAAGTATGTTTGGGCCAAATTTGTTGATTCTAGATCTAGTTATAATTCCCTTAGAGTATCAACACACACAATCATTTTTAATTATTAATAAAGATTCATAGTTCTTTAAATAGAGATTTTTGTATAAATATGCTAAGGTTCCTATATGTATATTTTTTGCTAATATTGTTTCAAGCTACAGTTTTATGATATCAGTTAAAAGTTATTTATTTTATAGGTAGTTAAATGTCATTCCAAACATCTTCTAATAAATAAAACAGTAATTATTTTGTAAGAAACAAAACAATAATATGAAATATTTTTCTATCAGTGCATCATTGATAAGACTAAATAAAAATATTCAAAAAATATAATGTAGTTTTTTAAAATCTTTTTGTATAACACACAGAATCAAAATTAATAGAACTTTTCTTTCAAAAAAAGATAAATAGTATTATTAATCGAGAAGATGAAGAGTAAAGAAAGAAAATTGTTTAAAGAATTTTTAAACTTTCTTATGAAAGATAATTCTTATATTGATGCCAGTATCATAAACTGACTTTAAAAAGAAATCTAAGACCAACACCAATTTATCAAAATTTTAAATTAATATTTTGAAAAATTCCTTTATTCAAAAATATAAACACAATTGTTAAAAAGCTAAAATATTTTCAAAACAATAAATAAAATTATCATTTTTGAATATATAAGATTAAATGCAATATTTCTGAGCGTTAGAATATCGTCTGGAATTTAAATTCTTTGCAATTCGGATTACTTTGAATGTTGAGAAAAAAAAATCAAAATTTTAGATTTATATATTTCCATAATCATTTAAAAATATGTACAAATATCATGCGACTTTGTAAAATTGTTTTTATGATACTGCTTTAAATTTTAAATATTTGCCCTTATCTTTATTATATTAAATACGATTTTTGTTGCTGTTCTTGTTGTTGTTGTTGCATCTTCGCAAAAAAAAAAAATTAAATTATGTTCAAAGAAATATTTTCAGCTACAAAGTGCATTCATTTTGAATAATTTATAAACAGTCTATGATATTTAAAGGTAATAGCAAAAAAACTTTTAATAGTATTTTTCGATGTATCAAATCTGAAAGTATTCATTGTTAATGAATTTTTTTTAATAATTTGTTACTTTCTTTCTTTATTAATGTATAGCGTATTAAGAAAACCTTTGAAGTTATAATTGCTTTTTTAATAATAAGGAATTCTTCAAAAATTATTTTTTTTAGAAAGTGATGAAATTTGCTTTTTATGTACACGTAAAGGAGTTTCAATAAAAATAAAATATATGTATATATTATCTATTTTATTATTAGGAGTTAAATAGAGAGTTATAATTCATTTTAATAACTATTTGTCAATGCTAATTTGAAAACTTTTATTTTTTCCAAGATGAATCATGGCTATACTTTTATGTTTTTAAGGAAGTGTTCCTATGTTTAATTTTTTTTTCTTGCTATGTTTGCTAATGATAAATTTAAAGGATCTCTACGTTTCTTATAGAAAAAAATTTTATGAAAGAAAATTATACATGCCAGTTGAGGTTGGCCTAAGAAAAAAAGTTAATATTTCCCCCTTTTAAAAATAAAAAGATTGTGTTATCACTATACCTCACAAACTGCAATTAACTGGGAAAAAATGCTGAGTGCAATAATGTCATAGTAAAGTGAAGTTAAAAAGATTTCTTTATATTTTTAATAGTATTCTGAGGTTTTACTTTCATAATGATAGTATTAGTCAGGTTCAGCCAACTTTTACGAACTACATTTATCTTTATTAAAGAAAGCATTTTTATTTATTTTTTCAAATTATACTTTCAATATATTATAAACATTTAGGCTTTTAATTGGCTAGCTATGTCTGCAAAATCAATTGATGAATAAAATTCGCGAAATCGGACCAATTCTTAAATCTGGGAGCTCTATAAAAATTTAATTCCATGGCATTTCTCTTAAAATGAAGAACTGGAGAGAGTCTATCATTAAGGGTATGAAATAAAATTAATTATATGTACAATGGTTGAGAATTAGGGACGGGATTAGATCAAAATTTTCTCTCGTGCAGAATGTTTATTGGTTTAAGTTAGTGGTTTTGAGCTTTCTCAAAAGACTTGAATGGTATATCTAAGTTCATAAATTTTCATATGAAATGAAAATTGGCGAAATCGGTTCACCGTTGATTATTGCTGAGGGAGGGGGGATTCGGCAAATTTCCGATGTTCATTATCTTAATTTCTATAGATTTTTATATTGATTATTCAGTGAAATTTATTGAAATAATAAGCATCGACTCTTTTTTTTAATTGTCAGTGTGGTTTAACTGTAATAAATAAAAACCATTACCCGAATAGGCTGTAGCAAAATTTATCATAGATATTGCCCAAGTATTCTGACTTTCAGAATTGCATGAATTATTTAATATAAATACTAAATAAATGTCTTCCTGTTCATTCCCTAAATAAGTTTTATCAGAAATTAAAAATAGCGAGTCTTATTATCGAAGAGTTCGCAAAGAATGTAAAAAGGTCAGAAGTTTATTGTTAAAAACTTTCCCAATGACAAGTGGGCAAAAAATTTAAATTTGTATATTTTCAAATAAAAGCCTAGCTAAGAAAAAGAAAATTAGTTCATTTTTTTTCTAAGATTTTCGAAAACCTTTCAATTTAGATGTTACTAACAGTAATCTTTCAGAAATATTATTTGAAAAATTTCAGAACAGATAACCGAGAGTGAACGTATTAAATTCTCATAAACCATGAAAGAAATGATAGTTTGATTTTTTTTCCCATAAAAACACGAAATCCTGCAGACGATATAGATTTTCTCAGCTTACAGTCGCAACAAAACCGTTGAAAATTCCATGAACTTTCTAGTAGGATAGCCAAACCTTTTTTTTCTATCTGAAAGAATCAGCAAAATAATTTCTTTGTTTCTTACTTTCCCTTTTCAAATGAGAAGTTTTATCCGCTTGTTTTATAAGAAAAAAAGAAAGAAAGAAAAATCTTTTCGCTTTGGCATTCATACCGAAATGGTTTTCGCATTTAGATGGCGATTTTACGCCATACTGGACACGAATGCAACCGTTATAATTTACGGTTGGTTTACTTGCTCCTTTATTACTTAAATCGAATCATTTTTCTGAAGAAGAATCATCTCTGATCACGTAAATGGAGAATTATAAAACTAAGGGAAAAAATTAGAATTTTTGGAATAGAAAATGTCACTGTTTTTCTAGATCAAATAATATATTTGAAAGTTAATACATTGATATATTTATCATGATTTGCTTAAGTTTTCAGTCTAATGAACAATGTTTTTCAATTAATGTCAACAATTTGTTTGCTAGTCTACAACTAGTTTTATAACAAAAATGACATTTTGTGAAAAGTTTTCGAATAGTTGCTGCTTTGAAAATCTTCACAGTGAGCGAGCTTTCATATTAATTATGATCTAAACAGAAATCTAATTTTATCTTCCGTTGATTAAATTATTAAGCCTCATTTCTTATCAATTTTGTTATATTTCGAAGCTCTTCGTTTGCTATAAATTAAAAAAAAGAATATGATTTTTCATTTTTTTTCAGCGTACAAAAAATATATTATTTATAAAATATTTTATTTATAAAATAATAAGTATTTTTATAATATAATGCAGTTATAAAATGAACTTGATTTAAAAAAGATTTATTTATTGTGACATTCATGTAAACGTCTATTTTATTTCAGTGACAATTCAAAATCGTGTCAGTTTTGCATATGATATATTTCTATCCCTCAAAAATACTAATTTATCATTTAAATATCAATTCTAAGAATTGGAAAAATTAAATAATGTCAAATATTAAAGTGAATCAAACAATTTTCCGTTAAAAAAACAGTTTCCATCAAAACGAATGATAGAAATCCTTTTATTTCTTCCAAATAAAGTTTCAATAAAATTAAATCTATTACTAGTTCAATTACTATTAACTGGTTTTATTTTTAGAAGATTTCAGAACTTTTATTTTTTACTCTTCAAACTATTAGTTTTCTGAAATATGTTTTCAGAAAAAAAAAATATCTCAATTGTAGTTAACGAATAGCTCTGAGAATAAAAGTTTTTAAGCTTAAGCAAGAAAATATTTATTGTTGATGTTAAAAAGTTAGAAATAGCACAAATAATTTAGATATTTTTAGATCAGTTAATGTAAAAACTTGGAAATTATTGTGTAATTTCTTCCTTTGATTTTAAAAAAAGGTTTCTTTCTTCAAACAATTTTGCAGCACTGCTTTATTTTTTAAAAACCTTAATCTTACGTCTTGAAATTAAAAAAAAATCACCTCCTAATTTAATAGCAATTAAAAACATGTAAATATCTTTTACTTAGAAAATCATATCAATAACAGTTTTCAATTCAGAGGACGATTTTATGCGAAATTTGTTACGAATTCAAATATTATAATTTAGTTTATTTAATTTCAATTTTAACTCTAAAATGACTTATTTTCTTCAGATGAATAA
>JAPMOR010078335.1:0-47259 GCA_026543865.1 Argiope aurantia
ATTAAAAGATAAATAATATGAAAATGTTTTGCGAAATTTCAAAAGAACAATGGATATATTTTCTATTAATATTTATAAAGCCTCTTAGCTGTTTTTGTTGAAAATTACATATTTATATTTTAAGATTTAAAATAATATTAAGATAAGATGTAATAATAATAAGATTAAAATTTATAATAATATTTTTAAACTTCTAGGGCAAAGAACAGAAAATAAATTATTAATTCGTTTATATAAATTACGGAGTACCTAATGTCCAATTAATAAAATTATAAGAAAATAGCAAATGCTCTTGCAGATGTGTTCATCCAAGAGTATCCAAGAATATCAATTACTTAATTCATTCGTAAAATGCGTGTGATTCTACGTCAGCTAATTCTTGGTGCAGCTTTACAATATAGAATTTTTTTTGTAGACAGTAACTCGGTTAGAATTCTGATCTAGAAGAAATGGAGATGGAAATAGAAAACTTAGAATATGGCCAAAATGCTGAACTCAGATTTCCTCAGAAATTAAAACTATACCTCATTTAGCTTCCGTCTAATATACATGAATTTTATCATTCCTGCAATTTTTGTAAGGAATTTAGCATATTATTTCATATTTTTTTCATTTTTTAATTTTGAGTTTGATGTTATTAGTCTGCACTTCCATTTTTATTTTTGTTTTGGTTTTATTGACGTGATGCTGAGTTGCAGTTTAGAATGGCATTATTCTATTTTTTTTAAACAAATCTATATGTTGTATGAAGAACACTTCAAGTTTGATTTGTAGCGATTTTTATTATCAATAGGTTAATCTATTCGGACTGAGATTTTGTCTAAATTGATGAAAATACACGTCAGTACCACATAACCATCGAGAATGGAGAGGATATGCCAAGTTTAACGAAGAGGATATCATCCTTGTGGTGTCCACCTTAAAGGTTAAAAAATTATGGCATATTCTTTGGAAACGGTTTGTAGTATTCTCATTTCTTCCGCTTGTTCCAGGACTCCGGATAGCATTGATAAAGGATGGAAAAAAGCATTTTATTCAAGAGCATTCAGGAGCATTTATTTAATCTTCTTAAAACCCATATAGTTATATATAAATTTCCAATTCCTAATAGTCAGTCATATGATGTAAATTAGAAAAAAAGTACATTCCATAGTAATCAATTCTTTGTCTAAAGAATCGGTAATCTGGAAGCACAAACTGATTACCAATGGAGGCTAGTAATTATCTAGACATCTAGAATCATAAAATAATTAATGTATGTTTACGGTTAAAGCCACTATGAATTTTTAATATCCCTTCCTTTCTTCATAGACTTTCAAGAACTTGAGCCGAAATATCTCCAAACGGGTAGAGTAATACAATATCCCATTAATGGGAATAATAACTTAATATCTGTAAGAGCTTTCTCTGTATATTACAGTTGAATTATAGAGCTAAGCAATTAGAATTTTTCTAGTACTTAATGACAAACTTACTACAGCCAAAGTTGCAAAATTAAGAGTTTTTACAAAATTATATGCTTGCTTGCTTATTATCATTGCTTATATGCAAAATTATATGCTTGAAATTGGCAACATGGAGTAAAATTCGATAGTGCCGTTCAACACTTCTTTTTCTACAATAAATTGCAATTTCAAAATTAAAATATTATTATGGAATTAAATCATCATCACATTTGCCAAAGCATCTGAATTTATAAAGTAATTCATAAATGCTGCTAATTCAGCATTTTGTTGCTTGGTAATTTAAAATAATCCAATATTTTTCAGAATTTGAAACATCTTCTATTATAATAACAATTTTGCGTGCTCATGAATAGGCATGTATTGTCATTCTATAGAACAAATCATTGATCTTGCGTTAGCAAATGCTGCACAAATATACATTGGAGTGTGATATACAGTGGTGGCCAAAAGTGTGGACATTTTTTGAAAGTTTCATGTTTTTCAACTTTGCGTGCTTATAGAATATATTCATTTTCCCTTAAATACAAATATTTATATCAGATTGAAGGTAATTTAATGTAACATTTAATAACAAAAACAGTATTACAATATCTGTATTACAAAAAAAGTTACGATCATTTTAGTAAGATCTATCTAAGATTTGCATTTTTTTAATGTGATACTTACACAATCAATACTTAGTAGGATAACCCTTATTTTTTAAGACAGCTTCACAGCGTCTTTTCATCGAGTGAACGAGTGATTGGAGTTCATCTTTCGTAATCACATGATGCCAAGAATCAATTATAGATTCAATAAATTGTCTTTTATTGGATGAACGTTTTATTTTTTTTTTCGTACAAGAATTTTCAAACTTCGCCACAAATTTTCAATTGGATTGAGATCAGGGCTGTTTCCTGGTCATGGTATACATGTATGCCTTTATTTTGAAACCATGCTTTGCATACTATTGCTGTGTGCCATGGAGCTGAATCTTGCTGAAAAATAAATGGTGCTTTGTTGGGGAAGAAATCCCTGATGGAAGGTATCAATTTTTGTTCCAGAACAATTTCGATGTATTTTTTACTATTCAGGATGCCATCAATCACTTGAATTCGGCCCACACCATCTGCAGACATACATGCCCAAATCATGGCATTTGTTGTTGTTTTTACAGTTGCTTTAATGCAATCAGGATGAAGCGCTTCACCTACTCTACGTCTCACGTATTTTCTACCATCACTACGAAACAGCGATATTTTGGTCTCATCGCTCCAGATTACTTGCTTCCATTGATTTTCTGACCATTTAATGTGTTCTTTTGCCCACTTAAATCGTTTTTCGAGTTGATTTTGATTTTTTTCTTGGAATACTTGCTTGTAGTCCAAATCCTGATAACCTTCTTCTTTTTGTTCTTGAACTTACTGCAATACCCGCTGAAATCATTTCACATCTAATGGCATCTGATGAAATTTTTCTATCTTGAAGGCATAGCCGTTTAATATTTCTATCGGCAGTAGCAGTTGTGCATTTTTTTTCTGCCTGATTTGGCCTTATTTTCCACTGATTTCGTTTTTTCATATGTAAACAGAACTTTCGTACACCAGAATAAGTCACTGAACCATCAACTTATCTTGCAATTTCAGCATAAGAGAGGCCATTTTCTCTCAATATGACAATTCGGATTCTTTTTGTAGATGTCGAATCAGTTCTTGTTGTTGGTGTTCTTTGTTTAAAATTAGTTTGATTAAAAAAAAATTCAAAAACAGCAGTACTCTATTTAATTGTTCTAGTATGCATCATTCCGCAAAATATTTCCACAACAATAACTCTTTTACCATCCAAATAACCTAAATTATAGTTACAGACATTTGATGGGTCCTCAGAACAGTGTTTGGGATTTGCTAGTACGCGTTTATTACAAAACACGTACTTATTCAAAGCTATTTGTGTTTTGATTCATGTTTTTTGTTCTACTAAAATGACCGTAACTTTTTTTGTAATACAGATATTGTAATACTGCTTTTGATATTAAATTTTACATTGAATTACCTTCAATTTGATATCTAAACATTGTATATAAGAGAAAATTAATATATTCTACAAGCACGCAAAGTTGAAAAACATGAAACTTTCAAAAAATGTCCACACTTTTCGCCACCACTGTATATATATTTTTTTGAAATTTCAATAACAGTTTTAATTACGTGAAAATAAAGTCAGTTTTTATGGTTTCTTTGCGATAAATTAGAAATTATTTATAAATTATAATTATTTCCTCACTGATTTTTGAATTAAATAATTCTTGCGAGATTTTATTATATCAGTACTTTTCTATCATGCAGATTTAAACATTGTGACATTTTTTCTTGAATTTGGTCTACTACCAATTTCTACGAATTTAGACTGTATATAAAATAATTATATGGATTTTTTAAAAACAAGATTTCTCTTTTTTTCGATAAAATTCAGAATACTTTAATTTTTTTATAAATATTCAATCGCATATTTTTCTTCTTTTGTTGAATGTTAAATAATGAAGATTCGTTTAATTTTCCAAATGATTTGACGATGTCTTAATAATTTACTTTCATGTCCTATTGTTGAAGAATATATACATAATATTCGGGAAGTTTATTCATACTATTTTTTTCCTTTTCTTTTCATTATACTTTAATCGAGTGAATAAACTATTCAGCATGGCCATATAACATAAGTACAATACATTGAATAATTTAACTGTTTGAATTAACTGCATTTTCTCATTTATCGAATATAGGGATATTTCCCTAACAAAGTATTTCTGCATTGTTCGTGAGCACATACTCTGTGCTTCTGTTTACAAAAAAAAGAAGACTCTACACAAGAAAACTTAAGAAACAATTTTCTTGACTAATCATCCATTTATTCAGACCGAGCCACTCCTTATCTTTATAGAATTTCCGATAAAAAATTCCATATTACGGTTGCGAAGACAGTAAAAATTATTTTCTTCTTAAATAATCCCGTAAATAATACGTTTCTGCTTAAAAATTCCCGTAATCGTTTAAATAAATTTGCTCAGCTTTTCCTCGCAAGTTACTTATCGCTCGCACTCTACGTTAACGTCTGCTTTTCTTTACTGCCAAGCAAATATGAAATATTTTTTGTAAATTTTTCAATACAACGAGAATGCGCTGCCATCTGAGGTTAGGAAGGGAAAATAATCCCAGCATCATGAGAAATAAGATATTTAAAATATGTCTTGTGAATGTATGCAGTCAAAAGTTAAAGAATGCTGAAGGTTATAATTTCCATGAGAATTGTATCTCAGATGTATTATTTCCGAAAGGAAGAATCATGTAGACAGTAAGCAAAACAGATGCAATGCTATTAAATTGAAATTGCTTAATATTTCAAAATACTTTTTTGAATAAACTTTAAATATTCATTGAAGCATTATAAATTTATAAGAAATCGGTATAAAAGTTTTTCCTTCGAATAAGCTGGCCATTAATGAAAGCAAATATAATATAACATTAAGCTGAATAATTCTGAATTTTTATTTTTATTTTTGAAAAAAAAAACATTTTGTCAAAAACAAATGATACTGATTTATGAACTGTATTTTAGTATCTTAAATTATTCAGTCAAGATTTTATTCATTCATGCATTTAATTATATATATATATTACTTTTATTATTATATAACATTTCAAAAATATTTTTAAGGACATAATTGGTATTCGTGCTCCATTCTCATACATATATTTTGTAGGCAGTAAACTTCATTTAACTTCGTAAGAAAGCTTAAGATGAATAGAGTTTTGTGCTTGTGTAATTTTTTTTTCTTATAAAATATATTTAAAAAAATTGATAAAAATAATATCTGATTCCAATGAAACAGTGAAAGTCTAATTATGTTCTCTGCTTAATTTTAGCAATATTTTTTTACTGCCAACAAAATATTTTCCCCTTACCAAAAGAAGTAAGAAAAATCAGCCATATTTAAAGGTTTTTATTCTATGTTCATTAAAATATTATTTATCAGAGTCATTGAAAACACTTAACATTTGTGAATGTAGTATTTCATATTTTCGTGTTTTTATTAAGATCAAAACTTTTTGCTACTTTTCTTAAAATTGGTAAAATTAAATATATATATATATAATAAAACTTATAATCCTCAAATTAATAAAAATAAGAACAATTTTCGTTATCAATAGTAATTGTCTTAATGTGAAATAATAGTGATGGATAAAAGAAGATTATTTATTTTGACATATGCTGAAACAACATGCATGTATTTGATATGATTGTGTCAAAGATGTTTAAGAAAAGAAAGATCTTCATTAACATTTGAAATTTAAGCTAATAAATCATATCAACCACTTGTTAAACTAAAAATTATAAACTTTTATTTACTTCCGAACTTATTTTATTTGGATATTTGCATTCATACTCTAAACTGAATTTTGATATTTAAAGACATAAAATTTCTGTACAAACAAATCTTCCACTTCATATGAAATCTTCCACTTCAATCCACATAAAAGAAATACTTACTAAAGGCATTATTTTATGACAATAAATATTAACATTTTTAACGTATAAGAAATCATTAAAGAAAACTAGAAATTTTTTTCAAAATTTTATGACATTATTTTTTTTTTATTTTGTCTAAACATTTGTTCTACATGTAAGGAAATAACATTTAACCAATTTTTTTCCATATTTCAATATTTTTCTTGAAATTTATAAAATATAATTAATAATCATTTATTAGCATAAGCTTTATTGATTAAGAAAATAGTAAGTATTTAATTTAAGTAATTATTTAAAACCAGACTTTGAATTATAATTATATTTCACTGAGCAGATATTATTAATTTTATGTCAACTATTAGATTCCATCTATTTTTGAAACGGTATTCTTATAAAATATACAAAATACATTTTGTATATTTAAAATAAAATGTATAAATTAGGTGTGAGAGTTTTGCTTAATATCAATATTCTTATCTTAATGTTCTGATATAATTTGACTTGAAATATTGTTTTAATAATTTATAACTCTGATTACCATATAAAATAAATATAATTTTGTAATAATACTTATACGCGAAAGAATTTTTAAAAAAATTTAAATATGCATTTTTGTGATTTTTTCTTTGTTAAATTATATAATAATTCCGAAATTATTTTTCAAATTTTATTTTAGAGAAAACATTAAAATCCACCTATTGAGGAGCGAAGATTTTGACGAAAACATTTCGCTACCTTAAAATCTTCTTAACTTCCTTTCTTCCTGTTCTCAATATTTTCGGAAATATGATGCTCCCAAAAATAGCTTTCTCTTTCATTTCATTTATATCCATTTAATACGTAACCAATGACACCAGTTTCAGACTAATAGAATTGAACGAAAAGCCTTCTGATTTCAATTTACAAAATAGGCTTAAAAAGATTAAAATGTAGGAATGCTAAGTTCTTACAAAAAGTAATATGGAAGCCCGAATCATATTTTAAGATAAAGTAAATAGACTGTTTGCTATTTTAGGATAAAGTTATTTATCTAGATTTTTACAGAATATCATTTCATGCATGTTTGTTTGGCTTAGGCGCTGCTAAAATGTTAAACTTATCTTCTAGAAAAAAAATTGAGCTGAATGTAATATTTTATTAGAACCTGAGGTTCGTTCGTGCTATTTTCCGTCTGTAGCAGGTTTTAGAGACAGTGTGAGTGGGTGTATTACTTTCAACAAATGGAAGTAGACATCTTGCTTCAGGCTGACGGAATTTAATCCTTCTTTCTTTTTATGGATAGAAGAATGGGCGTAGGAGAATAAAAGTGGAATCTCCTTTTTTTTCCATTTGGCGGGAGTCTAACTCTTGTTGGAATTTAAAGATAAACTTGTTCCCTTACCAAATTAAAGTTAATTGATTCATATTGTTGATAAATGTTAAGTAAGTTCAACAACAAAAACACTGAGCAAATTTATAGAATGAAACATAGTTCATATTTTCGAAAATATAGAGAAAAAAATCTTAATGTTTATTAAAGGTGTAATTTATTCTGTGAAGAATTATTTTGTCTCACCTAGATCATTCAAATTCTTGATATTGTAAATTTTTATCTATGATTAAACAGGCTAGATGAATGAAATATGATTTCAATTGTTATCATCAAACTGAAAGATCTGTATCAAATTTTGGTCTAGTTCTATCAAATGATTGATTGTTTATTTGTCTATCGATTTCTGAATGTTCAAACGATATTCCTTAAAGAAACAACAAGCCAGATTTGTAAAATTTGATATATTGTTTTGGCATTAAACATTGTTTGGCATTTGGACTATGTTGAATATTTGATTTCATCAGTTACTGTCCAAAATCAGTTACTGTGTTTTTATTGCTGAAAAGTAATTAAAATATTAATTGTAATTTTGAATATTTTTAATAGTTGTATTCATCTGTGAAACAGATGCAATACTTATACACCATGAAGGCAAATAAGGCAGAAAAAAAATATAATAATTAAGATATCAACAAAATAATCAAAGATATCAAATCATATGCATTCATCATTTTGCATATGCATTTTGCAAATTGATGATTGAAGCTTTAAATTTAAATCCTATCACAGACACTAAAACCATAGAAAAAAAGCATGTAATTATAAACACTGTATTAAATGTGAATATCATTTGAATTAAAATTTATAAAATATGCTTTTGTGCTAAGATTATAATAGCCTTCTCCTTAATAAATTTTATTTTAGTTATCTTCACACAATAAGTTTATATGATGAGAACAGTTGATTTAATGTCTTATTTGAATGAGAATGACACTGATGTTGCTATTGCTAATTCCACAACTTTAAATGAACATAAAAGAATAAAAATCAGTGACTTAGCAGTATGAAATGATAGATTCATTAAAATTAGATGGTTGAGTTAGACTTAGGAATGTTTAAAAATTTCTAAAAATATATTGATTTTCTTAAACTTGAAAATTTATTTCATCTATTTGCGTTAAAAAAATGTTTTTTAAATGAAATTTTAAAAAAAAATGTGAAATATTTTATAACTTCCGAAATACTGTCAAAGGGTTTTATTATTCATTTAATATTGGACATGTCATTTTTCAAATTCTTAATACTCTTGAAATTTTTATCAGAATCCCACACACACACACAAAATTGTTGCTATTTTTATGATGATCAAAAGATTAAAGGATTAAAAATTGGTAGGCGTAACATGTTCGTGTTATTTATGGCACTTTACAAGCTCGCTGACATTTATCTGTCAACGATGTAAGCCGAGTAAGAGTCTCTTGTTTTTATAGTAGCTCCAACTAAGGTCAATAGTACGGCTTAGCTACTCAGGCGTCACAACCATTTTTACTGGGCGGACTTCATTCATGCATTTCATTCACTAATCCATAGATTTCAATTTAGACCCCCAGTGGTATTACTCACGACATGGAGGACTCTGTGACAACGACAGATTTATACGTGCACCAGTCACCATACACGCGGAGAGTCTTCAGCCGGGGGTTTGAACTCACAACTATAAGGGATGCGAGTCCAACGCTCTACCAACCAGGTTTTTACAGCCCTCGATATGCTAATTGATCAACTATGTTAAAACTGAATTAACCAATGCATCTATTTAAACAAACCTATCCAAAATTAGAGACGAGTCAGATTATTTTTTCTGAGGTCTCTCACATAATAAAATTTTTACATCATTTGTTTAAATTCAACTAGAGATAAATTAGTTAGAATATTTATTTTATAACAGCTGAATTGATAATTCAGATTTATTTATAAATTTTAATTCATAGAATACAATTACAATTTTCAATTGATCAAATCTCAATAGAAAAGAATTTACAATTTTCACTTGATTGTAAATTCTAAGAAATAATAAATTTTGCTTTTGGTATGGATAAGAGCTAAAAATATTTTAATCAATAACACGTGAATTATATGCGATGTCCAAAACATTATTGCAATGAATAAAATTGATGTTGAATATAAATTATCAATTATTAGAATATGGAAAATCTCTATCATACTCAGCTACAACCATATACTTATTTTTATATCCTAAGCAATTTTTATAACTCATTGACTTGTTACAGCTTAAACAATATAATATATTACGATAAATATATCCATAGTAATTTTTTTTGTATTTACACTTATATAAATGCAAAATGAAAGAGTAGGCAATCTGCAGTTGTCTGCAGAAGAATGAAAATTAAGTTATTTAATAGAATAATGCATGAAAGAAAAATATAATAAATATTATAAAAATACTGTAAATGAGTTGGATTTACATCTATCAATCTATCTATCTATACTTATAATAAAGCTCAATGTGTGTATGTGTGTGCGTTGGCGCTCTACAGGCCAAACAATTCAACCTACAGCTACCAAATTTGGTACGTGTATACGTTGGAGGCCGGGACTGTGCACCTGGGGGTTATTTTTTCGAATTTTTAATTAGAATATTATTTATTGAAAAATTAAGGAAATGTTGGTGTTTTCTGTTATAACTTTCGAAAGTATTACCGCACAAAAAAGATTTTTATATGAAGTTAAAGATTAAAAATTTATCTTTTAAATGATACCAATGTTTTAAACTTAAAATTAAATTTCTATTTTTAATGAATTTTTAAATAAATATTTTAACTATATTTTTCAACAATTCTTTTCATACAAAATAGAAATAAAACTTAAGCTGTACGAGCACGTTTCGCATTCATGGGACAAAATTAGCTTTTTTCAAAGTGTTGCCATCACATTGATTAAAGCTCCAATTAAAAATACATTAAATCTTTTTGGAAATGAAATCAGCAAAAATATAATTTTCGGCACGTGTCTTTAGGAAATGAAACAAATATGAAATATTATTTTTTCTAAAAAATAAATTCAAGAAAAATTATTTTATGATCTTTTACACTCTCTATATTACTAATCTAATTAATCAGTTTTATTTTAAGGCATGTTTTGTTTAATATGAACAGGATACCCATTCAAATCAGGGCCACACAGCTAATTTGTAAACCTTTAGTAAGACACATCTCTGCTGAAATGGTCTAAATGGAAAATGATTATATTTTATGTAACTTGATTCACTAAATGCTCTAATAAATAAAGAATTTTTGATTTTACATAAAGCTTCTGCTGTGGAAATCACGAATAACAAAATTTTCTTGAAACACTAATATTTTGAATAAAAAGAGGTAATTTCCAATCAACTAAATCAATCACTTAAACTGACTGATTTATGAAAATTCAATATCACTATTCAATAAAAAAAAGGATAATTTTAGATTTTCCATCGGTCATTTCAAAGAAAATACGCCAATCAGCGCGCAGGTTTCTCAAGATTAATTGGCCTAAGATTATGAAAAAGTTGAGTTTTTCTAAATTTTTAACATTCAAAACATCATAAATAAGTCTTAGTTGATCGTGGAAAATAGAAACATTCATTCATTTATTTAAAATTAGGTATTTTATGATCTTTTACACTCTCTATACAGGGTGTTTAATTAGTCCCGGACCCATTTTGATGTTTAAAGACTCATAAAATAATGAAGATATAAACAAACTTAGGGTATTTATTGATGGAATAACTCATATATTTTCCTTTTCAGGTTTGAATAATTTTACTTTTGTAAATATCGTCTGCGCGTGTTTTTAATTTCAGATAATTTCATTTTCCAGTCTAAATATCTGTACTTTTCTAAATATCGTCTGCTTATTAATTGCATTTTTCTCTCTGTTGTTTTTGGCAACTATTGAAATGTTATGTTTACTTTTGATGTGTTTGTTCTATGTAGTACTTTTGTATGTGATGTTTTATTCGAGCGGATATTAAGGAGAATGCATAGATTTTATGGTGATCATAGAGTTAATTTCCAATCAACTAAATCACTGACTTTTAAGAGTTAATTTCCAATCACTTAAACTGACTGATTTATGAAAATTTGAATAACACTATTCAATAAAAAAAGGATAATTTTAGAATTTCCATCTATCGTTTCAAAGAAAATACGCCAATCAACGAGCAGTTTATCAAGATTAATTGGCCTAAGATTAGGAAAATGTTGAGTTTTTCTAAATTTTTAACATTCAAAACTTCATAAATAAGTCTTAGTTGATACTGGAAAATAGAAACATTCATTCATTTATTTAAAATTTGGTGTTCCAGAATCTTTCTCAGAATATGATACTTTCCTGTATTAAATTTAGACTTCATAATTTTTGAAATATATTTATAGGCCGGAGCAAAATATTATTATTGATTTCATTTCAATCCTTTTGAAAGCAAAACTAAAAACTAAATTTTATGCTGAATCTCAGAATTTTTTGTTGCATTATTCTTTGAGATATTACATAAATTATGAAAAATATTTTGTAGTTCACATAAGACTTAAATACCGAGCGATTCTGTTTGCAATACTCATATTCAATAATAATAATAATAAATAAATAACAATAAAGATGATAAATAAAATAAAACGCTTGATTTTATTAAAAAATATCTTTATATTAATTGCAATTTCATCATTTCCACTTTAAATTAAAGTTGAAGTTTTATCGGAAATGACAACAAATTAGCAAAATATATATAGTAAATTGAACGAAACGATCTAAACAACAGTTTAATTTTGGTATGACTATGAAAATTTGAAGATTAAAAATGTTTTGTTTGAGAATCTATTAAGAGACAAGTTACAATATTTAATTGAAAATTGTAGCGGTAATACCAAAGGCGGCTAGTATATAATAAAAATCATTTGGAATTTGAATCGCATATACAGTAATAACCTTGTAGAATTTGATGTACATATATATTTATTAGAATGATAAATATAGATTATAACGTAGTTTCTTTAATAGCTAAGCCTATCTGTAGATGGAATCATTTTAAGTAATGTATAAGTAATGAAATTTCAATGACAATTAAAGCATATATGTTTTTAAAAAATGTATTTTTTTTTATTTGGCGTACATTTTATAAATATTTTACATTTATTGAAATATAACAAAAAATAGGTTTTGATTTGTTTTTATTCATTTGCCATATTTTATTTAAAATCTGCGAAACTAGGACTTCTGATAAATTTACAGAATTTTTCAAACTTTGACCAATATTATAGTAAATCCGTTGTTACAAATAGATGCAAAATTATTAATAAAATTATAGATAAAATATATTATTCATTAAATCTATGCTGCATATTCAGTTTATGGAAATGTAAGGTGAAAATAAAAATTATTTTCATTTTTTTTATTTCAATGATCGTTAGGCATAAATCTATTTAAAATATTGTTATTAATTTTTTAGGGATTTTCAATGAAGAGCAACAATTTATTGCTTTAGTTCATAAATTAATAAAAACACTGATAACGTAAAAAAGCAAAATAAAGAAATAAAACTTTTTTCTTTTTCAAATACTTTTTCAAAAACAACAAAACTCTTAATTATGAAACTTTTCTTTATTTGCTATTATCACTATATTCTTAGTGAAATATCTATTAATTATCTCTTATTTCATGTTTGAACTTCATTGGAAACTATTTTACAAACTTCAAATTAAGATACTACAAAATTATCTATCGTCTTTATTTAGGTCATTATGGCAAAACAACATACAATATCTTGTGAAATAAGAAGTATCTTTATGGAATATGGAAAGATTTTAATTTCCTAAATTATTTCTAAAATCATCTTTGTTGTATTAAACAAAACACCATTTTTCTCATCAATAATAAAATAGTTTCTAATGGTTTTATGATTTTTAGTCTTGGAAAATGGATTTCCTTAAGTGTTCATTTCTTACTGAAATTCAATACGTCCTTTTCCTTGAAAAGTGATTTAAAACTTCAATTTGATTAAGTTTCTACGTTAATGAGTCTCCAATCTTTACAGTAGTTAACGTGAATGTTTCAGATATATCTATACACACATAATTTTATTCTTCAGAAAACAAGTTAAAACATAAAAAAAAAGCTTACAAATTAAATTTTATTAATGAATTTGCTCATTAAAAATTAATATTGGTTGTTAAAAGAAGTAAAGTAATGCAAATAAATTATTTTTAAATGTGTGTGTATTATTTAAATATATTTAGTTTTTAATATAACGAATTATGAAGAGAAAAATACATTTTAAAACTAAATAAAAGATAGATTTTGAATTATTTACTTTTACTAGTTTTAATTAACTGTATTTTATATAAAATTGTAAAATATATGTCGAATCACTGTTTATTCGATGACTAAATTAACATTAAATAAAATGCAAAACATCTGAATTCTCAAAATTATTTTTCTTGTTTTACATTAGCTCATAAAATTAAAAATACGGGAGATACGCGAATCAAATCTTTCTCACAAATTTATTCAAAAAATTAAAATTGCCTTAAAATTGAAAAAAATAAATAAATATATAGAAATGTAATAAGAATGTAAATTTTTTATTGCTTCAAATGAATCATCCACTTTAATTTACATCACTCAATCCTTTGAAAACGCAGTTCTTTGCAAAAATTAATGATTTTTCATTTCAACTATAAAACATTTATGAATGTAAACGAAATTCACAAATGTGAATAAAATTTAAATCTATTTTAAATTTACTTATTTTAAATAGTTTTTATGTATGTTAATTGAGTTTTATATTCTACATGTGATATAAGTAAACGCATGTAAAATGTGAAGAAAAGTTTTTAAAATTTAAGGGTATACTTTACAGACTTCTAAGTTCTTCAGATTTTCAAACGAATTCTAAGTAGAATCTCCTTCAACTATTAATTTATCATTAGTTTCTTGTCAAGGTATTCTGCCACATGCCAAAATATTTTATTTCAAAAAAATAATTAATTTTCGCATGAATTAAAATTTTTTGTATATAATTTTAATTTACAAATTTAGAGGTAACTATGAAAGCAGAAGCAGAATTTTAAATCGTACATTTTCTAATAAGTTTGTTTAAGCAAATCATTGAACTGTCACAGTTCTGCAAAAACAAATAACTGTATCAAATGTAATCTTTTACGCAGCAGAATGCTATTTTAGAATTTTAAGAAGCGAACTCAATAAACCTAAAATGATAATTGCTTCTCATCTGCATAGATGATTGTACTTAATAAAAAAATAAATGCTGCTTCGGTTTTAATTAAAAATTTGAAAGCCTATTTCGGGAATTATGTGAATTTTTTACATCTGCCATCTTAACTGCAGCTCAATAATCATTTTATGGCCGCTACTTATTAAAAACCGTTCCAATTAAAATATTTCAATTTATTTAAAAATGAAGCCCCAGCAAAATATTTCTTCTTATCTTATGGTTGAGGTCATCTTCAAATTAATATTCATCCAATTTTATCCAATATTATTATTGGTTAAGCAGAATATCTTTATTTCAAAACATAAAAAATAGATTCATTCATAAACTTCACGTTACATCCGCCCATGGTTCAAGTAGTATAAAGGTTCATCCGCCCATGGTTCAAAGTAGTATAATGTTTTTAAGAATATATCAGAATGACAAGTTTTTATATTATAAATATTTCTAGAAAAAAAGGTTCTCAACTCATTTGATTGATTACTATAAAAATAAGATTCTGGAATATATTAGATGATACATTAATGAGGAGAATTGTAGGTAATCATCTCTCCAATATGAAGTGAATGTCGTCAATTGTAATAAAATGCCATCAAATTTGGAATCCAGGTTTTAAAATTCTACTCGGTTATATGTCACTATAAAAATTTCTAAAAGCTGTAAAAGCCCCTTTAAGTGTACAAACAGCTTAAACCTGAAGAATCCCATTAGATTTACAATCATTTCTAGGCTAATTGTCTTAAAACCATTTCAAAAAAGAACTTTTACACTCAGCGCTTAGTCATAACTGTTCCTCTCAGCTCATAATAGAAAATAGCCTAGTTTTTCAAGACTATTAATACAACTGTTGGACACAACAAGAATGGAGTTTATGAGTCTGTTTGTATACCAGTATTAAGCATTTTCTGAGAGCATGATGTACTCTTCATTAGGAAATATCTGTCATACAATGACAATGTATGTCGAGCTTCTCTACATGATTTTGATATACTGTGACTGCAAAAGTGTATAGAATCCAAATTCTTGAACGCTGTGTAATGCTTTTGACTGTTGATAATGATTCTATTTAGCAACGAAAATCCGCACAAAACTTGGATTTGTGTTATTTAACCGGATGCCATATTGTGGGTACTAAATATTTCACTGAATATCAATACTTTACAGTGATTTTAAATTATTCTTGGATGAGATATTGCAAGACTTAAAATGGATCTCAAATTTTTCAAGATTTGTAATCTTTTCTGTTAAAAAGAGATTTATTGACTTACACTTTGGTCAAAAATCACATTTTCTGAAAGAATGTGTTGTAAGCACTGCGAAATTGTTGTGGCTGGCAATACAATTTATATTTATTAATTAGAAATTTCGGAAAGCTTCAAATGGTATATTCTAATTATTTTTAAACAAATTAGAATATTTACAGAGATTCATATCACTCTGTATAAGAATTCGGATTCACAGAATGATTGACTCCAACTCCAACAACTTCATAATAAAAAAGCTTAAAATTGAAAAATGTACTCCTTCTTTTTATAAAGTTATAATTGCCAAATTATAACTTAAATTCGCTATACTATTATCCTATATAGTTAGTTATATTCACAATAGTTACTTGGCCGATAGTATTAGTATGTGCTTACAAAATTCATCACACTGTTCCCTTTATAGGAAACATCATGTTTTATGCTTATAATTCAATACCTAGGCTTACAATTCAATTATCATAAATCTTCCACACATATAATTGAGCTGTGATTCCGATTTAAAAAAAAGAACATTTTTTTTACATTTTAGTTAAATAATACATTTATCAACTTTAATAGATTTTAAACAGTCATGGTAAAGGTTAGAAAATATTATAAATAATTTTTGAAATAAAAAAAAAGACTTCCTGCATTTCGTAAATCATGGGCCATAGAATTAGGAGCTTCCAAGTTCGATATAAGATTCCACCAAAGAACCACCTATAATCGAATTTTGGCATGATAATTCTGTCGAAGCTAAGTGTCCTTCAACTGATGTGGAGTGGAATTTTGTAGAAGTAGCAAACGACCGAAGTATTATCTGCTTCAACTAAGCAAGATTCAAAATTACTAGGTATGTACCAATATAGACCTCATGTTGTTTCACAATAAGACTTTAATGTAACTAAACTAAACCAAGGGTTTGAATTATTTCAATTCGTTGCAGTTTCATTTTAAAAATCGAAATAAATTATTGATAAAACAAACTGGCGATGGAAAATGAAAATTATTCTATTGTAATTTTGCTCAAAAAATTGTTTATTTTTTAGCTTCGATTCAAATGGAATGTGGATTGACCAAAAAACCACCTATAATCGAATTTTAGCATAATAGTTATGTCGAAGCTAAGTGTCCTTCAGCTGATGTGGAGTGGAATGTTTGAGAAGTAGCAAACGACCGAAGTATTATCTGCTTCAACTAAATAAGATCAAAAATTTCTAGTTATGTACCAATATAGATCTCATGTTGTTTCACAATGAGATTTTAATGTAACTAAACTAAACCAACGGTTTGAAATATTTCAGTTCGTTGCAATTTCTTTTTAAAAATCGAAATAAATTATTGAAAAAACGTTTGGGCGATGAAAAATGAAAATTATTCAACTGTAATTGTACTCAAAAAATGGTTTATTTTTATACAAATTTCGATTCAAGTGGAATGTGAAAAGTAATGAATTTTCTTGAAAGTAATCCGTAAAAGAATTCCATACTTTCCTGTGACTATAAACGATTTTGAATTTTGAAATTCAAGGGTTTTGGTAGCAATATACTAAAATTGGGGAAAAAGGTGTCTGTATTCTTTCCCGTGCTTTTTCTCTACAACTGTATGCAAAATTGTATTATATCATATCATAGTATTATGATATTTCATATATATCTACAAAAAATGCAGATTAAAAGAATACCCAAGATTGTTAAATGATCTGAACAATGTTAATGAAGTGACAAGTTAATATTAATGTGATAAGATATATTTAATTGCGAATGAATTTAATGAAATGCAAATATTTGAATAAAAAATGCAACTACAATAAATTTCAGAACGTCACCTCTATTGCATATTTGAAATATTTGGATTTGCATATTTGGGTTTAATAAATGCATTCATAGAAATATGATATTTAGATTTCAGGAGTTTTTAGACATTTTTTATACGTTAATGTTTAAATGCGCGGATTATTTGCCATGAACTGGATATTTGAATAAAGGAAATTGCGCAGATGTTGTATTTTGCATTATAAAAAGGTAGAAATAATAAATCTGACCCAAAATAACTATCATAATGCCTCAAAAAGTATATATTATTCGGATTAATGCTAAATTTAGAAGAGAAATCAAATTCCACACATTAGAGGGGCGCACATATTACTGAATACATTTTAACCAGTTACTATTCCACTTAGTATAATAGTTTTTAAGTTATTCTCTTTGTAGAATGTGCTGTTTTCGGTCAATAACAATTCCGATAAATGCTATCTATAAAAATAATCGAAATAAAACTATCGATATATGTTACTCCACTTCATAAACATATGCGAAAACAAACTATTCTAGTTATAAAATTTCCATAAAAATAATTTTACTCTTAGCATAAACTTTAAACCATGTACCAAATCATACTATCATTCCAAAAAGAGAAAAATATGTTTAATTAAAAATAGATAAAACAGCAGTTCAAAGTAGTAGAATATTTAAAAATTTAGAAAATTTCAAAATTATGAGTTGCAATTAATCTACAAAATTTAACTGGTGAATTAAAATGTCACTAACAATTAACACAAAAATCTTAGTGGAAGAAAAAAATGATAATTTTCAACCAGTTTATGGATTCTTCTTTTCATTTATCTCACATTTTCTCATTCTAGATCAAGAATAGTTTTGTCAATCAATTTAATTTCTTCCACGTTTGGCTAACGGGCAAAACCTCTTTTATACAGTTGTCTGTTATTTTAAAATATATGTTCTTATTTTTCTCATTTAAAGATAATGTTCTCCAGAGACTCTTATCTTTTCCACAGAAACACCAGGAACTCTTGCCAAAAAATTTATTTTGGAAGACATTAAATGCTCTGTGGTCCGTGATAATCTGATTTAAGTAAGAATAACCTAATGCACTTTTTTTTATAAAACCTCTCATGCTGGTTTTAAGTTACATTCTTTTTCTTAACTCATTCTACTATTTTGCCAATTATAATGTTTTTTTCCCCTCATTGCTTTCAAAAATAAAAATCGATTTATTCTCTGCATGTGACTTTTTAAGCAACGTAATAGGTTTTCCCATTTTTTTTTCTGTTACTTGCATATGCCAAAGTATATTAGTGTGAAGTATTTTTAACTTCTAAATATAAATACCAAATGTTTTTGGTAAATTATTGAGATTGAGATAATCAAAGTTATCTGAAATCTAGAATGATATTTATTTTATCTATTTGCAGTTTTGAAATAATAATTTATTGCTTTCATACTCACCTATTTTGGGCAATAAAAACTGTTGCTTTATTGTTTAATCTTTACATTTATTTCTTCATTCTGTTTACAACCAACAATAAATCTTTCTATTGCTATTTTTACCGTTAATATTTGAACATATATTTATTATATATTTATATTTTTATATATATTTTAAACATATATATAGTTTTCTGTACATATATTTATACTTTCATTATTTGTTTAAAAAACTCTTCAAATTTTTTAGTGACTTTTTCCTGATTTCTCTTATGAAATATATTTAATATTCACAAATCAACTACTATTTCTCTTGTTTCAAAACCCCTAATTTAATGCCGTATTATTTTTTTCTTTTTAGATAGGAGGGCAATAATTTGGAAAGAAAAATTAGGTTTTATATATGTCGAATTCTATTACAGATAATAAGCAGAATCATTTGCCTTAAAATCGACAGAAGCATGTTAAACGAAATTATTATTACGTTATTATCAGCAAAAACAGAAAAACGGCAAAAGGTAATTCAAGGGAACATGAAATTATAAAAAAAAATAAGTATGAAAATTTAATTAATCCTATAATTATGTATCGTTCGTTTTGATTTCTAATAGCGACAAAGTAAGTGACTTTAGTTGCCTGATTATAGAAAAATGATGTTTAAAAACCGAAACTAAATTCTGTGTTCATGCATTTAAAATAATATTTAATACATGAAAAAAATGTGTTTCTTTCTGCACATATTAACTCAGGATTTAATAAACCACAGGATATAAAACAAGATATCGTCTGGAGACAAAAAAAAGGTTGAGTGTGGAAATTTTGTTCAAATATACTTTTAAGCTAGGTATTTGGAATTTCAACTATCAGCAAATAACTGAAATGCTGATTTTTTTTTTCTGAAGTAATATATTTTTGAATCATAAAAAAATTATTTTTAATGATGATATTTTAGCACACCTTAAGCCTTTTTTTTCTGATTTTAGTAATTTTTTAGAATGTTTCGCCGATTTCTAACAATATATTATATTTAAGTACTAAAATGTAATCTGTTTTCATTGTTTCATCAAATATTTAATTGCACAGTTTTCTACTGTTATCGAAACCTGTGGGAAGAAAAGTTCTATTTAACATCTGTGCAGTTTACTTTAAAAATAAGAAAGGGAAATTATAGGATAGTGAAATTTAGAAAATAGATGAACTTGACAGCAAGTTTTAATCGGCATGTTGCAATGGACTCAATTAGGATAATTCATGTACACAATTGGTAGTGCCGTTATTAAGCTATCAAAATAACGTGGTATTTGTCATGGATATTTTCTTGGAGGGAAAGTGCAAATGAACATTCAGTTATGCATATGGGATTTGATTAAAAGTAATATATCTGATGAGCCAGCTGATTGCCAATTGTATTGGTATCTGATAAAAGTAATATTTTATTAGATAAAAGTAATAGTTAAGACACATTTACATTAATAAAAGGTAGCAATCTCTGTACAGAATATCCAAATTTTTGCGACGCTTTTTTAACCGAGCTAAGAAATTTATATCGATCATCATCAAATGATCCAGAACAGCAAATCTCAAAAACACATAGAAAAATTATCTGCAAGCCCCGTGCAAGCAGTTTAAAAAAATTAGGGAAAATGAAAATCAAAAATTTATTTCAAACTTCAATCTTTTTTCTATATATATATTTCGGAAGATAAATTATTTGGGATCAAATATTGGGTTTTATTGTTCTTGTGAATGTTTGCCTTCAATAGGGAAAAATAGAGTAATTTGAAAATTTTTAAAATACTTATGGAATAATAAAAAAATAAATATATGTTGTAAAAATAATCTATAATATTCCATGCAATAATTATATTTTCGTACCCGATTTATTCTTCTTTTTAAAATATGATTTACAAAAAGTGCAGAATTAAATTTTTGATTTTTGACTAACTAAATTTTTAGAATATAATATAAATTAATTTTGAAATGTAGAGCTTTTATTTTCCTTTTAGCTCATTCTATTCCATTTAGAGAAAGAACGGAAAATAGTCTTTGAAAAATGTGGAGATATTATTTTTTACCTTGCAGATAGAATTAATTTAAAATAAGCGAAGCAAAAATTGTTGTTCCCTGTGGACAAAGAAGGCTGAGAAAACAATTTCTGAAATTATTGTAGCAAATGCGGTTGCTAAAAAAATCCCGCTATCAAATGTATATTTTCAAATGATATTGGATTGAAAATCGTTGAAACGTTGGTATTGGCAAAATATATTTAACAATTCGATTATTTCCACTCGGAAGGCAGTTAAATCTGTAAAAGTGATCTTAACTCCTCTTCTATCTTCGAAATCAGCAAATACTAACATATTAAGTACTATCACAATATTTTTCTATTGAACTAGCGAATATTAAGCAGTTGATTAGAAAATAAGTATATTATTACAGAATATTCATTTATTCATTTTGTAGATTATTTTTCCTCGAAATTCAGAGCTGACAGGGAAAAAAAAGTTGAAGAATAATTCTATGTTCTAAAAAGAATTTTATTATCACACTTTCTCTTTTTTTCAATTATTTTCTAAGATTAAAATTTATCGTCAAAATTCCGTATCGATTAATATGCTTATAATTTTACAATTTAATATTAATAAACCAACATTATTCTTATTCTAAAAAGTAAAATTATAGAAAAAATCAAAATAAAATAAAATATTAAAAATTCATTCAAAGTTACCCATCACAGTTTAGATGTTGTACGTTGAAAATACTCGAATTCACATTGCAGAATAATGCAGAAGTGATGCTGTAAAATTTAACTGTTAACTTATTAACGTAGGCCTTTGGTACTCAAGTGTCATGAGGCAATTTAGTTCGAAATTTTATGACTTTTAAAATCGTTATGTGGCGTAATCTTTTTGTCTCTTATTTTCTTAATCAAAGTATATCTAAAATGAATCTAAATCTGACACAAAGTACATCTAAATCTGAAACGGTTTTTCAAAATCGTCTTATAATTTCTTTTTAAATTTGCCATAACATTTTAGTTTTTAAATAAATATTTTACACGGTGAATCTCAGTAATTGCATATATTGTAAAAATCTTATTAAAAGAATGGATGTTTTTCCCCAAAAGATAAATTGAGAGTTTGATTATTATTATTTCATGTTACTTATATTTTTTTCTTTTCAAAATGCTGTCTAATCTATAAATATAAATAGCAACTAAAGTCGAAAACAAAATTCTTGCACCTATGTTTGCATGTGGACAATAAAAAACACTGTTCGAAACATTTAAGAAGAAACTGAGATCATTTATGTTTTCAAGAACTCGCATATCAGAAAATATTTCTTATATGCGAAAATATTTCTTTACAGTATCTTAGTAAAAGTATAAAATTCTGATTTTACTTATAATTCCCAATTAAAAATTTAACTTTTCCGTGAAATTTATTTTAGAACATTTTTACAATAAAACAATTGCATTCATTTTAATAATGCACAAATCCTAAACTTCATTATAAATTTAAATAAATGTTTAATTTTGTACCATGAAAATATTAGTTTATTTTGCCATTATATGGCTACTTACGGTTACGATAAGATGTGCTATTTTTCGGAAATAAACATATGTTTCAAAAATCTACTTTTATTTTATTACGTGGATTTATCTTTAATTAAAGTAATTTCATTCCATATATGTAATTATATATATAAATAGCTATTGTAACATAACTAAATTTTAAAATACATTTCCTATTCTTATTATTCGTTTAATAATTATTATTAAAAGTGTATTATATTTTTACTTTTATCATTATATATTATTTTAATAATTTTTATCCTTTTTTTATTACCAAATTTATGTCTTTCATTAAAAAAAAACCTCTTTGAGTACTAATGGAAGTTCAATATGATTTCTAATGGTACAGATTTTCCAAAGTAATTCAATTTGAAATTTTTGACTCCAAGATAAATCCTCTTACATATATATCATTCTAAATATAGTTGAAATTAACTATAAAAGCAAAGTTTTTATAATTCAAATTTAAATTATCAAAAGAATAATTTTCACTAAAAACATAATTACATAAAACAAATACTATTTTTAGATGCTTATAGATGAAAGAATTGCTGGTAGGAGAGTAATTTATAATTTATCCAAAAAAATCTTTACCGATGAGAAGCTAAAGAAACGAAAATAGGCAATATATATTTTAGGCTTAAAGGGATAACTTGTCTTGATGTACTATACATTTTTCTAATATACAGGAAACAAAAATGCAACTTGCGTTAAAGCATATTCATCTAATTTTGCATAAAGTTTTTCTTTTTAGTACATGAAAAAAGCATATTTCCTCAATGTTTCTTCGTGAAAAAGTACATGTAAGTAAAATTACAGTCATCAATCATCCAAAACGTAGAAACCTGTTATGATCAAAATGTGGTGAAAAGAACAATAATATTAAAAAAAACAGTATTTTTTTCTCGTTGAGAAACATGGTTGTTGCAACTTCTTATAAATCCCCATTTATATGTTTGTTGTACTGTATTTTCTTCTGTCATTTCATACAAACGTAAATCTGATTATCATGCTCTTTCAATTTTGCAGATCTGAACATAAACATTTCGCATTGAATATATTCCGAGTTTCTTATCGTATACTCGAAATGTCTCCCACATTGAATATTTTTCATGGACTGGAAGTACATGAATGGGAAAAAATAAAATTTTGTGACGATTTTCTGTAGCACCTTACATTTGCTGCTTTCAAACATTTTATTTGTTTCTGTTTCTCACCATCTCCCTCACAATATCAAGATGATGAATTGCTAGATTTTCTTGATAAAATACATAAAAAAAGTTAGGAAAATAAGAATTTGATGCAATGTACATAAATCAAATCAAACAATAATGCAAAACAGTTATGTATGATAAATGGTCTAATTTTAGGTTTAACATATTTGTTAAATTTCTTTGACTTGGAGCTAAATACTTCATTTTCAATTACTAGAAGGTTAAATAACATTAAATGCGCGACTCTGTGTCCAAAACTGGTTCAAATGATCTGGAATTTGTTATATCTGAATGCTTAGAGTGTGAGTAGCTGGTAAACATCTCATCTGAGTTCGACTTAATGCCATGACTCTTCTTGATCTAACTTAATAGATATTATATAGATTTAAGAGGAAACGGAAATTAGAAAAGATTAATTATTTTTGATATCAGAAAATATTTATTTCATTTTCTAAAAAATTATACACTTACATATACTACATATAATAATTATAATATTATAGTGGATGTTATCAACTCTTCTACATTTCAATAAATATGTCTAGATTAAAAGATTATTCGTAATTATTACAGATAAAATAGCATTGAGCATTTTAAAGATAATGTAAAATTTGGAGATAATGTAGAAAGCTTAATTCTTACCTCTATTGTTACATGTTTTATAGACATTCTAATAAATTGCAAAAGAAATATAACTGCTGGACATCATAAGGTACGTTAATGAGTGGTTTAGGATAAATAAAATATGCTTTGTAAATTATCGCTTTCCTGTTGATGACATCAATTATGGGGTCAAATTATTTCCATTCCAATGACGGGATATACCTCTAAGTAGAAAAGTCATGCCAATGCGTTGAATATACCTTTTCCAGGCGTAGCTCTAAGAATTCAAATATTAGTTTGCAGTCATCTATTACAATGATGAAGCGGAGATTACTACAAAATTTCTATACTGGAAGGTAAAAATAGTATATTCCAGTGAATGTGCGTATATTAGAGGCATATTTGAATAGAGTTTCATTTAATGTCCTTTTACCACAGGGCGCTACGTAATTAGTTCCTTCCGTCAAACTTTTAATCAAAGTTGGGAATTCTATATATTTATTGAACTCTGCAAATCTGCTATTTATATTCCAGAGAGAGAGATGAAATGTCGAAACAAGTTTTTGCTGTATCCGCTTTTCCTTATTGTTTAAAAAATGATGGAGGCGCAATAAACATCTGCATTCGACAAATAATTAAGAAAAACTTCTTAGACCGAATCATCTACGATTGGTACCCGATATTCTTATAAAAGGCTGCGTTGAGAGACTGAGGAACTACATTTTGAAGAAATAAAGAGAAATAAAACTAAGCAAAGAAAAATGATAGAAATCCTGCCAAAAAGCAAACACTGGAATAGCACGGTGCATGTGAGAATTTCTTTAAATTCATGTGGATGAAATATTCTGATCACAATTACTTGAATTGAAACGATGCAATGAGAAGAATATGATACATATTACTTACTTTTCACATCAAAGTTTCAAATTATTTTCTTTTTTTTTTCTCAATATTTCTACAGTTTTTTTATTACAAATCTAAATATTTCAGTTGGAATATTAACAATTTCATCTCCTTTTCAATTAGTCATTTTTTTTATCATTTTGTATTGTTTTTTCCTGTTACGATTACATTGTTCCCAATCCTTTTTAAATAAAAATTGTTTAAAATAATTTTACTTATAAAAAGTATTTTTCCATTTAAAGCTTACTTTTAAAATTTAACATCTTAAAAATTTATTTATTATAATACTGTATCTGAAATGTTGATATTTAGGACGATTAAATGTGCATTAAAAGCAATCTAAAGCATTAAAAGCAATGAAAAAGTTTTCAAATAATCTTTCAATAATTACCTTTTTGAAAGTGCATTTGAGTTTTCATGTAACTGTACTCGAAAGATTTAGAAGATTTAAAACTTTAGACACAGAAAACGAGTAATAGAGAATAGGCAAAAATAGCGTTTTGCCCAAACGTAAAAGTACACACATAGAATAAATTATAAGTGATAATTTTAAAACTTTCCAATTCTACAGCAAATCAGTAAAAGATATTAAAACGCATCTGTAGTTTATTTTCATACTAGAAAATTCAATCAAGAAATTTCCTAATCTTTCCTGGTCTGATAAACTTGGGAAATGTATGCATTTTGAAGTTCGCCTAAATGAAAGACGTTTTCTTCGTTAAGAAAATTTTGATCACATACCCTATTTCAAGTGCCAGACCAATTACCAACTAACACTTGGAAACATAAATTTTATTCGTAAATCTGCCTTTAAATACACCTGAAGTTTTCTTTATTATTTTTTAATTTTTTCATTAAGAATTTTAAGAATTTTTTATGAAATATTATGTGTTATATTATTAAATGAAAACATTTAAATATGAAACAATTAATCTCTTATGCTTTTTTTTGTAAATATTTTATATAACTTGCATATTGATTCACTCAATTGAAGCACACATCTCTACAGTGTGTAATAAAAATAATTAATTATGATGCAATCACCTTATATCAAAAAATATTTCAAACAAATTATAACCCTATGGCAAAATAAATTTTAATAGATAATTGATAGAAATCGACTTAGCAATGAATAGAAATAGATTTAGTGATGATTTAAAATATGCTTTTAAAATTACAACTTTTATATCAATTCTTAATCATTTTTAAACTTCAATTTAAAATAGTACATTTTATTTAGTGTTTATGTAGTAAGATACAAATTAAAGCAAATGAAAATGGACGGAACTTGAAGTGTTCTGTTACCTGAATACTTCAAATAACAGAAGCAAATAAAAACACATGTAGAAATACAGTATCAGAAATGCAATCTGAAATCTGAAGTTTTACGATTAGTATACGTATGCTGCGGAAGTTACAAACCACTGAGAGAAAGAACTCCAACCTTATTTTCCGCATGAAAGAGCTAATGCTTTAAAATGGTTCTTTCTTTAATCCTGTGGAAGGTTGCAATATATTAATTTGCTTTTTAAAGTATACCATCATCTTCCATGTTTTTAAGAACTATTTTTGGTTTCGAAGAACGAGATACATTACTGACAATAATATGGTGATTGTATGTGAAATGACAATTACATAATATGACAATTAGATAATATGACAATTATATGTGAAATGAGATAATGCATCTTAAGCGATTACATAGAAAATGAAAGTTTATAAAAGGATTATTTACTAAATGCATTCATAGGTATTAAATTTATCTCTAACTAGGGCGTTACCACCTTAAATAAGCCCAATCTTTAAGTATAGCCACAAATCATGAAATCCCAAAAGGGCGTGCTCCATGAAAATACAACAAATATCTTACATCCGTAGACATTAAAAGTGATTTATTTGAATGTATCATTCTGAGATAAGATATCATTTAATAAAAGAGATATTATCCAATTATCTATCAAAAATTCCTCTGCATTTGTTTCATGTTTCAAATTAAAAAAAATGATTAAATTGTAATGTCATTTTATATTTCATGGCGTTTCAAAATATTTAACAGATTTTCGAATTATGAAGATATTATATCTTTCAAGGCATTACATTTATGTTATTTTAGTCTATGTTAAATATATAACCGATCACTATTTTATTTTTAAAAGATGCTTACTTTTATCATAAATTTCATGACTTGCTGAAATTTACATAAAATTCTTTTGAGTTGAAATTAGAATTTACTTTTTTGAATCAAAGAAGCCTGGACAATTTATTTCACACATTTACAATAGTTGATATAATTTAACATATTTTTTATATCTTTGGAAAGAGAAAAGCGTGAATATTAGATCTTCTAATACTAAAATAAATTTAATTTCACTAATCAATTATTTTTTTAAATATATTTTATTAATTCATCGAAGATTGTCTTATGAATGAATCGTTTTAGAATGTTACGTATATCATGATATTATTATTAAATCTTAGCAAAATTGTACATAATCTTAGCATAACAGTTCTCTTACAATATAAAATGCCATTCTTTATCTTAAATGTTTAAATAATTTTCTAAAATAATTCAGGCTTAAACTTAACTAGAAATTTTGAGAACAGAGTACATGAAATAACTTCCAGAATTTAGAAAGATTATATGCCTTCTCTTTACCGCTAAAACGCGGTCTCTATTGAACTCTTAGTTCTAAAGCTATAGTTAAAGTTTTTAATTCAAACATATTATTAATCTACGAATATTTTTAAGAAATCATAATTTTAAGAAATTTTTAGCAACTAAAAATAAATCTGAACATTTTATACCAGAATATTTCTAAAAAAGAAATGTTTAATACTAATGAATTTTATCAGACAGATTGATATTATTCATTTATGTATAAAATCCTCAATAAGTACCTTAATAGATTAAAAAAGAAAATGTCAATGGCGAAATAATTTATATCAATGAATTTGTCTTTTTAATTTTAAGATGATGCAAAAATAATATTAGTGCTGTAAATTTTCGAAAGTTATGTGGAATAAAATGTCAACACTTTGATTTATATTTAATTCATTAAATGTAATATTAGTTAAAATTTGGAAAAAAAAGTCATTTTCGGAGTGCACATTCAGAGACTTCTTACGAAATATGCATACGCCAAGTAATGCATTTCTTTAAATGGTCTTACCAGTAGAATGTCACCACACATGCACACATTCCTCTTTATTATTAGTACAAATAATTGTAATTATACTCTATTTCTAACATTCTTATATTTAAATAATCATCTCAAAATAAATTTGTTCTTGAAGTTATATTTTTCTTTTATATTTCTAAAAGTATATGCTTGTTTTGTTTTATAATCTTGAAGAGTTTCTTATTCATGTTAAACAGTTTTATTAATTTTAGATAGTTTAAATGGTTATCTGCCCTTCATATGTATTTTCAAAATTTTCTTTCATACTTGGCAGAATCTTTGAAAAGGTAATTATCTAGAAAAAATTATGCAATAAAAATATTAATTATATGACATATAACAAATAAAGAAATGAATTGGCTGAAAAGAACTTTATTTAGCTATAATGCATCATCCAGATTTTTTTTTTAACTCTACTTTTGAAAACTTTTTCTGAGATCGTTTGAGCCGTCTGATAGAACAAGCAGAAAAATGTTTGTTTTTGTAACTCCAGAGAGACAAACTCTACTGCCAGTTAGCTACCATGTTCAAAATATTTTGAAAATGTTTTCTTCCAGAAAATTCAGTACAGGTAGTAACTATTTGTTAGGTGTTTTCATCGAAATAAATAAACTGAGGATATCTGCACATCCTTTATTATTCATACGAAGATGTAAATACAGATTTTAAACATTTATATTATTCAACGCTTTCGTCACCGCACTTCTTCGGAACTTGAAAATAGATCATCGTTACTCAAATTTTTTTCTGTAATGAAATTTCACAATGATCAGAGAAATAAGCAAGTAGCAAAAATACAAATGATATGTCAATATTGAACGTAATGAGAATAAGATACCGCGTTATGTTATAATTGTTTTTCTTCAAGAATAAAACCATTATAACTGACTTTAAAAATTTTCAAATGAAGCTATCCAAAGATCCATGTCATTATGGCACTTGTGATTATAAAATCGTTTTCTCATCAAAGATAACTAAATTTTAAAAAAATTATGATATAGTATAAATATCGTTTTTTATTATTTATCTTAATTGCTCCTTTGGATTTGAAAGTATATATCTTAACACAAGATATTGAAGTCATTTTGTATGATAATAGCGTAATGTATTGCATAATGTTATAATGCTGTTTATGTTGAATGACAAAAGGTATTGAGTATTTACATTATATGCCAACCATTAACTAAATGAATGTATAAAAATACTTATTCAATGTCATTTATAATGAAAACTACTCTATGTCATACTTGTTTTGAACTTTTCATCATATTGCACTGTTCAAAATTTAACTTTAATTAGATCTCCCAGTCATCACACATTTATCTCACTTTAGATTTATTGTCAAGTAGAAAGACTTCAGGAATTGTCTATTTGCACTGACGTCTCACTGTTAAATGCAAGCCCGGAAGCTATTGTTTTAACTTAATTACGAATCAGCGTTCGCTCCAACTTACTCTCAATACTGATATAATCATTTCCGTCGCCAGATTCAATTTAGTTACAATAGAGGAGCAATTCTGCTTGATACAATGCTGAGCAATTCTGGATATTGGGAAATGTTTATGTCTCTCCACCTATGGAGGAATGAAAAGCTCTGCTGTTAAGCATTAAAACATAAAAATAAATTCAATTTTTATCCTAGAAAAGGTGCGTAACTATAGTGTGATTTTGGTTGCTAATTTCTATAACTATAATGATTGCAAATTTTGCTTTAAGCCTCTCAATTTTGTTGTAAGATAATTATTTAAAAAAATACTTAAATTCAAAAGTTTTATGAAGATTATGTAAAGTAATCAGACATTTATTTTTGTTAAGACAATTGTTAATATAAAATTATATTTTTGTTATTAGTGCATAATTATGATAATATTTTAAACAAAACAATTTGGTTTAAAATTTCTAAATTAAGTACTGAATGCGTATGAGTTTTAGCCCCCATAATCTTGATTTTTTTTATATATACAAGAATGTAATTATGAGTTTATTTCTATTGAATCTTTCAACGGTGAATTCACACTAAGCAGAAAATGTTCGCATTTCACTTGTAATTCTATGGTAGAGATATTTTTTAATTACTTTTCACGTTTATACAATTACCATATTTTATACAATATCAATACGTTATATTATATCAATACGTTTATACAATTACCATATTATACTGCATTTTTTTAATAATTCAAATAAAAATAAATTATTTGACTTTTATGATTACATACTTTAGACAGAAATGTTCTATGTAATTATGAAATTCTGTAGAATACTGGAATTTCAATGGCATTTTCAGAAGGAAAACAAATGCAAAGATATATAATATTCTTTAAAATAAATTAATGAAATATTAAATTCATATATTTTGTATTTCATAATTTAACAATGATTAAATTATCCTTATTTAAATAAATATTTAGAAATTTTATAGCCAACATTTTTTATATTTTTGTTTTTGTACGTTTATATAAATTATTTTAATGAGGTTAATTAAAAGACCTCCTATGAATAGTTAATATAAAAGTTACAACGCACTACTTTTTGCACAAAAATATGTCGAACAACTATTACATGTAATGAACATATTTTGGATACGAAATTAAGCAATTAAAACTGCCTTGGATGGACGAAAGAACTTTTGTTTATTTATTTTTGATTGTAAAATATGTAAACATTCTTTTTTCTACTTTTCTTCCTGAAACATTCGTACATGTCATGGCTTTTAAAATTTCTCAATTAACATCGATTACCACATTATACATAATATATGCCGAAAAGCAATTAAAATAAAACCAATGTCAAATTAAAAAAAATTGAAGGTACATTGAATATATTTTGTGCCTTAATTAATTCACCAGCTTTTAAAAGATAAGTGCATTCGTGATTATTCACAGTTGTTTTCAGCTTTTAGAGATAAGTGCATTCATAATTGTTTTGGGCAAAACAATCTTGTTCACAATTTCGTAATTGATTATTCCGCCAGAAAAAAAATATTTTTAAGTTTTTCGTCGTAATTTGGAGAATTATGTCATTCTACGTTTGCACGGATCTTTTCTGTTTTCTAAAAAGTACAATTGCGTAATGTAATGATCATGAAAATGCTAAATCGTACAATAATAACATTCATTCAATTATTTATTTCAAATATTCAATCTGAATAGCTCAGGCAAACGCAGTAAACAAATTATACATGCCGGAAATATAAACTGTTTAGAATAAGAATAATTACATAAGTAAGAGAAACTGTATTTAATTTCAGTATTTGATATTCCATACGTAATGGTATCATTTATTAGTTTGATTTTTTAGAAACGGTGTTAAAGATCGTGAATTTAAAACCTTGACTTTATCCCAATAATATAAAACTGTGACTTTAATTTTAAAAAAAACAACTCCTATATATTTAGAGTAAGTATTTCATGCATTATTTTTGGCAAATAAAAAGTTTGCTCTGATTGAAAATAATTCTTATAGTAAGTAATATTTTCTTTATATTTAATAAATATGTTGAACAAAAAATATTTGATAGGAAGGAATTTGTTGAATGGTAAAGGAGCTTTAATAAGTAAGAGATAGGTTTGTATAAAACTAATAATAAAAACATCGTTGTTTGAATTCAAGATTAAAAATTTCGACATTAAATTGTATTTTATTATAAAAAAAAATGTAATTAAAATTAATTTTGATCAATCTATACGAATTAAATCCCTAATAAGTTTGATCATAATTTAATTAATTTCCTATATTATCTCAATCCATGCTTTTTTTTTTGTATATCGACGGAGTATTACTGTTTCGATCCATTTGTATATCCAAAATTTCCTTAAGATATTTTAAGATAATGTTAAGTAATTTAAGGAGCCAATAAAATATTACATGTGTGGGGTGTTCCAAAATAGTGAGAAAATATAAAATTCACAAATTAAAAAAAACTCTTAGTGTGCTTTAATTAAATCTAAGATAGTGATTCATAAATCTTTGTTACCAAATATTTAGCTCACAAAGATTTCTTATTATAAGGAATGTCTAAAAGCAAGCAGCTTTTTCCATCAGATAATACGTCAATGAACAAAAATCTCCGATAGAAGAAAAAAAAATAATAATGGAAATTTTATTTTTACAATGGAATTAGCAGAATAAAATGTTTTAATTTTAATTGCTTAATTTTTCTTCCTAACGATGTATTTCTAAAATATGTGAAGCACAAAAGAACACTTTTTGAGTATTTGTAATCGCTGATTTAAGTAGCAGAAATAAGTGATATTTTCAGTTTTGAATCAAATTTTAAATATTTATTCTAACTAGTCAAAGTATTCAATTAAACAATTTTAGATATTCTTATTATATGTAAAAAAAATCAAGTCAATTAGAAAGCAAAGTAGTTCAAGTAGTTCCAGCAAACAATAGCACTATCCCCCTATTCCCATTAGTAATTTAACGTAATAATACTGGCGACTTGGCGTAGAGATAGCGCGTCTTCTGTGCGTCCTGAGTTCGAGTCTTGTTCTAGGCATTATTGTTCTCTATCCTGTGTTTTATCTGTAAGGTTTGTGAAAGAGGCCCCATCCCCTGTAAAAGGGGTTGTGCGAGCGAATGTGTGTGTCATCTACTTATGAGCTAAAAGTCATACTTCTGCCCTCGGGTGTTCAGGGGCCTTAACCTTCAGGAGCTACTGCACCCTAGGTTTAAGTTGCTGATAGTTCGTCAGCGGACTTGCAAAATGCCATAAGTAGCAACAACAAAAAATAAATTGGTTAAAAGTTGCTATAAATTCTTAAGGTTATTAAGAATTTCAATATAAAATATTTAATCGGTTTTCTACTACTCTTATGTTCCCGTTTCTAGGTTCTATTAAATTTTTAAAATATAATATACAACTTTCCGAATATATTAGTTATTTTTGAATACTGTTTTATGTATACAAGCAAATAATATGAAACAGTTATTTGCTGTTATAATTAATTTTTACAGATTTGAAGATACACTTAGCTAATTTTTTCAGATAGAAGATTTGAAGACTATTTGTCATACTGCAATTGATATAAAATGGGATTCCGGATATAATTTGAATATTGCTAGCATAAAAAAATTTCAATTAAACAAATAATTGATTCTAGTACAAAACCGTATTTAGAAGAGAAAATAACTTTATTTAAATAATTACAGCTTAATCTGAAGATTCTAAATAAGCCAGATTTGCAAAAGTCAAATTATTTGCACTCGGATCAAAAGCAGCATTCCTTGCTATGCATGTGATCTTCGGAGATCTAAGGAATACAGACAAAGATCTACTTATTTCGGAGAAATGCATCTTGCAATTGAAATTTCAATTCCCATTTGAACCTTTCATTTCCTGTAAAATTCACTGTTTTATCAAATAGAATGCTGATTCTAGATTAATATTTTTGAAACACCGTGGAATCAAATTGAAAGAATTTTCGAATTCTACGGAAAAAGAAAGAAAAGAAACTGCCAGAAGAAATATAAAATTCATGAAATATAGGAACATTTCTTCTTTCCATAAGGTTGCTTCAAAATATGTGGTGCATTTTTTTTTATCATTTATATTCTGATCTAAGTATGACTAAAAATATTTAATTTTCGAAATTTGAATTTTTTAAAAGGATATACTGAAAAATTCTTATAAATTTATTTAGGTGTTCTATGCAAATGAGGCTGAATCAATGGAATATAACATTCTTTCTTCAGAGAGCATAGCGACAGATTGTCCATTCTTGATACGTACGATAAAGGATCAGTTTATCGTATAAAAATTCGACACGTAAGGGGTAGTAAGAATGTTAATTAACTCGCGTGTTAAATGCCTATTCTCATATTGTGTAGAGTTTTAGAAAGCCAGAATCAAACTCAATTTTTGTATAGTCTTACAGCGCAGAATCATTAAAAATATTGATGATTCCGACTGAATTAATTTGCCTATAACTTTAATGAGGGACTTTGATTTACAGTGCGATTAAATTCAACCTAATATCTTATATTATGACTATTATTACTAGTGGTAATAAAAACAGCACAAAGAGAGTAGCTCCTATAATAAGTACAGATACCAACTAGAAACATAAATTAAAAATATTTAATTATTCGTGAAATAAATTAAAATAATTTATTTAATTTTTAAAAAAAGTTCTTTTTTTTTACAGTAATTATTATGCAAAAAAATAAATGCTGATGCAAAAATAAATTTAAAAAAATTTGGTTAAATAATTTTTAGATAAATATTAAAACTAGAGTGTCAATCATAAATGCATTTAAAAAAATACTAGGAAAAGTGAAATAAATAAATTATCTTTGACTTATGAAACAGGAGCAGATTTACATAAATTACTACTGATATCTGATCTGTTAACTATACATTCTAGTACAAAAAAATTATTATAATGCCTCATTATTTTAATTTCGATGATTTCGCAGAATACTTGCATAATGATGTCTCTATTGCGAATTTGTTTAACTTATATAAAAACAATGGGCATTTATGATAGATATAATTTTTGCACGTCCTAGAAGAAAGGTTGACTTTATTAGAAATAGTAATAAAAATTCCCAAATGGGCCGTTAACTTCTTTAGATGTAAAGAAAAACTATGTAGCAATAAAGCTTGATTCTGACAAAAAAATCTTTTTTTTTTCTATTTTGTTTTTTAAAAATAAATACGTGTTTACTCATCACATAAAATTTAAGAAAATTCCATTTAAAGCATTTTTAGATTTATTCATATTTTCAATGAAATTCAAGATATTTAGAACATCCTTCTATGTATATGTATGAATTATATATATATATATATATATATAACAAAATTATGTTGTGCATCAGATTTGAATGATGTTCTTATTATTCAGTTTATTAATTATTAACATATTTCTGAAAATGAATAGTAGTGCCTTTAATTCTTTATGCATCTTTGTTTTGGTACTGGAAATGAAGCTTAAAATCTTTACTGAAATTGTGAATTGGCTATGTTTATATTACTGTGAAAATTCCATTTTCTCTAGATAGTCTTGTTTTAAATATCCTTAAATATTCATAATTACTTGAAATTGTGATTTCTTTAATTACTGAAAAAAAGAAAATTATGTTTTTAAGAACGATTATTATTTTAGTAGAACAATTTTTTCTTAGTGCTTTTGATTGATATATAAGAATAAAAACAGTTTCTAGAAACACATGTTTTGAATTTTTTTAAATTTCTTGAAGTGATCATATGTTGTGTTATTTTCACATATGAAAGAAATTATGATTACACAAGTTTTAATGAAACTAAACTATCTTACATAAGAAATAATTAGAGAAAGGATAGGAAAGCTTTTATTAAGCATTTTTCCCACAGTTCTAATTCAAACATGACGAAGAGATTTTTATTTACATTCTTTATTATGCATTATTAAATATTATTTATTTACTTATTTTTTATTTTTCAATATATTCTGTATTTTATTTTTAAAAAATGCATAAGAACGAAATGAGAGAAATTATTAAGTAATCTTATATAATATCAAAATTGACATCGGTATATAATTTTGAACAGTAATAAAAATGAATACAATGAAAAAATGAATAATTATCGCTCTGTTTAATAGACTTATAAATCGACGTATCTAAATAATTGGTTTGCATAGATTATTAATTACGTATTTAGATGTTTGTATTTTCATATTAATTTATTTCGTATTTGAAGTATTAGAATGTATTAACTAATAAATGCCAAATGAACGAGTTCTTTGGAACCAAAGCTGTCCTGCCAAATTATTTTAAAATATTCTCTAAACAAGGAATTATGATTCAATTTAAGACTGATTTTCTCCCTGATACTTATTTCTTCACTACAATTGTTTCTACACCATTAAGAAAAGATATTATTTTTAAAATGAATCCTATAGGAAAGACAGACAACTTACTGAGAATATTTTCTTTCTTCAATACTATAATTGTTTATCTATGAGTACAAAACAATACAAGTCATGTAAATATTTCTCGTTTTGCCAGCATTTCTATTTTGAGAATTCTTAGTGATATTTTCCATTTGCTAGTTGCATCCTGAAATGGTGATTTCATCAGGAATATCTATAATGCTTATATATTTAATAATTAATGAATATTTATGAAATTCAGGTATTTCGAGTCTAGTTTCCAACAAATCGGGATTCTATCTCTTTATACGTGATTGCATTTATACCTAAAAATATATCTTTAAAATATTTAAAGTTTGCTGTGCTTCTAACGAGGTCAGTTTCAAATCCAAATATAGACGTGTAAAAGTTTAGTTATATACAGTTATTTATTAGTAGTTAGTAAATTAGTAGTTAATGCATTTCGAATAAATAAATATAATTAATCATTAAATCACGCTTTCATTAATTAAAATTTTGTTAGCATTTCATTGCGACTCTGTGAAGCCTCGCAGAATTATTTGAAGTGGAAAGTCAATGTAAAGTGATTGTGCACTATCCTTAGTCGATTTAATAATGTGGCAAACTTACTGGCATTCTACTCAAAATGTTTCCAACTAGCCACTTTTGTAATCTTAATCTATTCTCTGAGAATTGGCCTTTCTGGCTATCAAATTAAAGCGAGTGCGTTTATTTTAAATCCCATTCTATTGTTTTATGCGATTGAAAAATATGAATAAAATGAAATTATTCTATTACAAGTAGAATATGAATTTTGTTTGAATCTCATCCTAATAATAAAATAGATTGAGTAACGAGACAAATAAAAAAATTATTAAAATTAAAAAAATACATTTTATAGAAAAAAAATAGGTATCTTTTTTTTTTTTTTTTACAAATGTAACGTAAACACAAATATTGCAAGATGAAATTTAAAGATTCTGTAGTTGAAAATATCAAAAAAGATTAACTTTCAAATAAATCATATTTTATTTTTGAATAAATTCTAAAGAGTTTTAGCACTTTTTCTTGAATAGAAGAGAACGCATATTTGACCTATCACAGTCAGCCAGAAAACATACATTTGTATAAAACTATTGATTTGTATGAATTTATATTAAAAAAAAGTGTAAATGTTGGAAGTATTCATATTTATTTACGTGTATTATGTATTCTTAGTTTTTACTGAGATGAGGTATTTATTTTCATACTTTGTGTCAATAAAATTTTCTTTTCAATTTGTTTCAACTTTAATTTGAGAAGTCTTACTTTTACTTGAATTAATCAACTGTTTTTGCAATGAAACAGAATCTGATGAAAATCTATCTGTAATACTTCAAATCTTCATATAAATTGAATACACTTTCGAAATACGATTTATAATTTTTCTTTAGAAATAATATATGAAGAAAGAATTTTGAAAGCATGTAGGTGCTTTGATGATCAAAGTACAAATTCTTGCACACTTGATAAACTCCAACTACAAAATGCCAAATTAATTTTGTAATGCACTTTTCTTTCTCGAACTGCCCAATATAATACTTAATTAGATTTCAGATGCATGTAGGCTTAAGTTTATCAAAAATGTCATTAATTCGAATCAGTTTAAGTAAATATTAAAATCTTTAAATTAATGTCAATCGGTTTAACGTCTCTAAAATTTATTACGAATTTCATTTATCAGGAATTTTCTTGCTGTAGAAAATTTTAATACAAAAATTATTTTGATTGAATAACTGAATAATTAATTTTTCTTTTGTGAAAAAATCAGTTATAAAGAATAAGTCAATTAAACTAGGCATAAATTCTGAAAATATAAAATGATGGCATGAATAATTATTATTAATGCTATGAAATGGTGTTTTTTATGAATCAAGAAAAATAGATTTAATATTTCATGTTTCATTTGCAGTTTTATTAAATATAGGATGGAAATTATTTATCTTTATTTTTTTTTAAGTTTTCCTAGTTAAACGTAAGGAAAATAGTAAAACTGAATTCACAGTATTTTCCGTAATTATATTTCAGGTGTATGTATACTTCAGTTTATCAAAATTGTCACATATATTGAATTAGTTTAAGTTAATGTTAAAGCTAACGGCATTTGGTTTAACGTCTAAAATTTATTAAGAATTTCAGAATTTATCTGAAATTATCTTGCGGTAGTAAATTTTAGTACAAAAATTATAGTGATTGAAATAGATTAATTTTTCTATTGTGAAAAAATATATAACAATTAAAACGTTAATCAGGCTGATCATAAATTCTGAAAATATCAAATGGCGGTATTATTATTAAAGTTATATAATGATGTTTTTTTTCAGTTTTCGTAGTTAAACGTAATAAAAAAAAATAATGAAACCGAATTCCATATATAAACTATAGCCGAAATAGAAAAATACTATTAAAGGTTTGAATAATTTGATTTTATACCAAAGTTATCACTTTTTCCATCCGCACGAATAGCAAAAATTTAAAAAATCTCTTTAATGATTATACCAGAAAATTGCTTCCCTTGTAATTTAAATTAGATTGTAAACAATGCCATTCTTTAATTTTTCGAATCAGCTAATATCTGCTGTTTGTAAGAAAGGGTTGCTAAGTTATGCATTAAACTGCAAAAAATGCGGTGATAAAACGATCTAAACATTTGAGATCACCAAGCTGGATTATTTGTACCTGCCAAAGTTACCTTTTCTTTAATAAAAAAGAATTGCTTCTCAAATGCCTTTTGCTAAATATATTACCTATCCTATTTACATCTGAGATTTTTTTTTCTTTCCGGGAAATGCAGTTTCATTTCAAAGCTCTTACACACTTTTCAGCTTTCAAACAGTAAAAATATAAGCACAACAACCAGCTCCAAAGAATCAGAGATACAGAGATTCTCCATAATACTCAAAAACCTTGTGTGAGCAGAAAAAGGTCTGCTTATCCTACGTTATTTTCAGCTGAGGTTATTTTCTTTGCTCATCCAAGAACTCAACTAAGCAAAAAAAATTATTTGACATCATTTGCTTTTTTATTTTATCATGTTTCTATATCAGTAAAAATACAGATATTCTTCAGCTCTATCCGCTTCAGACTGCAGATATAAAATGCCTGAATGCCTAACCTGTAATATGTTACCTGCGCAAGTTAAGAATTATCGTATCGATGTGACTGTCGATATATTTTTTTCTTGTACAGTCCTGTTTCATACCGATTTTCTCTTCTCCCCGTATTGGAAGAGTAAAAAGCCATTCAACCTGAAAGCATTGATCTGTTCTTCCATAAGTGTAAGTTTTGCATGTTTTCTTTCTTATCTATTTACGATAATCTCCCCCCCCCCATATCTGCTTGCTTATGAAATCTATCTTGAAACAGAGCACCTTTGATGTGATAACCTGGGATGCATGCACAGAAATAGCAAGATGCATTTTTTTGTTTATTTATCCATTGCCAGTTATGGAGAATCGTAGAAATGCTTCTCGTGTATTCTTTTTTTTCCGTTAGTTTAAATGCTTAATATTTATCCAAATTTAAAAAAAATGGTAAAAAAGAAGAAAATGTAGTAATGGAGACACGAAAAAGATTTAACGAATAAAAATGACTATTAAATGAATGCAGAAACTTGAAATTCTATTTAAAAAAAATATGGAACTTCTTACATTCCGTCTCGTTTTCAATTGAGATGCCAGTTCTCTTTTTTCAATTTGAAGGATTATTTAAAAGACGTAATGTTAAAGCACTAAAAATATGTTGCTTTTTTACTCTTTATATTTAATATTTTAGTGAGATGTAGAATGAATTCGTATTCGTAAGAATTCGAAGTAGTAAGCACTTCCATAGGCATAAAATAATTATATAAAATTATATAATGGAATTAATTATTTCTCATTCAGCATTTAGTGTAGTTATGTTAATAGTGATGTTCCATATTATTTTTATAAAGATGAAATATCCTTCAATGTGTAGAAGAATTTTCGAGTTATAATATTATGGTAGTGAGAATTAAAAATAGAATAGATTAATTATAATATCACTTTTCTGACATTCGTTCATGTAATTAAAATTTTAATAAATATATAGCGTTCTTCCATCAAATATCCAAATGCTAAAAAATAAAAATATTTTGAAATAAACGAAATAACACCTGTTAAAATCAAGTAAATACAGAACAACAAATTTGCTGAAATAAAGAAACTGTTTTATGTTTTTCTTTCTTCTCCCTAATTTACGAAACGAAACAAGAATATTTCCAATTTAACACAAATACGACATGTGTCTTTACTTCTTCGGCTGTTGCAACCTGGAACCTCGTTTCAGACGAGAAAATTAAAGCGATAAGCGATTTGCTCAGCATTCCAATTTGTATCTGCTCCAATTTTAAGTCCTAGAATCTAATTGCTCATCAAAATGGATTCGGGAACTGTTCGCGAGCGTAGTTTCAACAACATTTCAAGTGTCTCCTAGCTTCAATTTATTTGCGTACAAAGAGCGCAGCCGACAGTTTTACAATGGTGCTCATGAGGAGATGAGAGACAGAATTTCTTTACTCTACGGGGAAACAAAATGGAGGAGAAAGTGGTTTCGGCTGGAATGCTATCATTTCCTTAATTTTGTTTCCAAAAAGAAATTAAATACTTTTACACCATAATGTAACTTTCCTCGGTTTACTTTTATTCCCTTCTTTATTTTGTTTGACCTTCCATGGATAAATTCTAACCAATGGCTTCCTTACAAGAAACGATATTTTACACTTCAGCACATGCACTCATTTTTTAAACATTATAATACGCGTGAGGTCATTTTGACACTAATTTGTTAGGTATTTACCCCTTATATTATTGGCTCTTTGTATAAAAATAAAATATGATCAGAGTACATAAATGTTTTTCCATACAGATGTATTCTTACTGAAGATACAAATGCGATTTTTAATATAAAAAGCTGATATTGAACTTAACCCATTTTTTACTGTCATAAATATGAATTCATTTCCTTTTTCCATATTTCACTCACTACTTTTTTCACTAATATAAAACTTATTACTTTTAACTTAAGTACTTTTTTTCCTGTATAAAAATATTAGAAGAATAATTTTGCATTTAGTTTATATTTGAATTTTTTTTGAAAAATAAAGCTTAAACATACAGCTTCGAAAATTCATAACTTTTGTTTTCATTTTTATATATATAATCAAAAAATGCTTTTATCATTCTTCATAAGAATAAAAGGAATTGTTTACATAAATTTCAAGGTAGTTTATTCACGTTATAAAAGAATTCCTTTTATATAAGGATTTGCTACATTTTCATGAGCAGAAAGTCCTCGGTCATATTTTCTGAAGTATTCAGAATCAGTTCAGTTCCGATTTTATATCATGAGCATTTTCCGAAATTTCAAGACATTATATGACGAATCTGAGATATCATCATTTTGTATATCAGTAGGGTGTCTTGCTAAGAGATTTCTGAATCTACAGGATGATCAAGAAATAACAGGAGGTGTTCGGAACCCTGTAGCGTGTTATAAACTGGATGAAATATAATAAAATTTGGTCACCATGCACATTAAAGCACGCGGTTTAGATTTCTCAAGAAAAAATAATATAAAAAAAGTCGATAAGGGAAATTCTGGCGCTGCAAGCGCATAATGTGTGGAAAAAGAATACATAACTGCCAATGGAAACAGTAAATAGCAACACACCAAATACCAATGAAAAACCTTTATTAACGTAACAAATTTGGCTCAAGAAGACCACCAACTTGATTTTCCAATAATTGCATGACGTACAGGGGGTTTTCGACGATGGCTCACAGCATGTCGGTATTTTAGCAGTCTCACATGTAACGTTATTTGATCTTTTAAAGTAGGAATGTCAGGAACATGTCCTTGATACACAACGCCTTTCAAGTGAACCAGAACCGCCTCACAAGCAGAAATTGCCAAGATTCAGATCTATGTCATCAGTTAATGGGTGTTATCTTATACGGATAAAATTTTAGGATCTTACGCAATATCTTCTGTATCGTCGGGAACTCGGTATCTGTGTGTCGTGATATTGAATGTGCACTGCTAATAACTTGTTTATTAGCTATTGCCTGTTCCATAACGGCAATTTTAACTTCTTCAACTTACTCCTGCTTGATAACTTTACGTCCTCGGCCTGGTTGCACACCAAGAATGCCTGTTCTTTCAAATATTTCAACCATTCTTTTAAGTTAGTTATGGGCATCGGTCCTTTACGTAACTGTTTTAACCGACGAGCAGCACTGACATTTTCATCCCGCTGATAAAACGGCTTGATTAATAAGGCACGCTCACGTAGTGACAATGCAATCGAATGGCGAATTCTTGCAAAATGATATGAATTATAGCAACCCTTCCTTTTTATCTTCGATGCCATGTCACAAAGTACCCGTATAAGCAAATTACATAATAAAGTTTTTGATCGCAGCACCTTAATATCCCTGTCATCGTTTTTTTTTGATAAATCGAAACCGCATACTTTAATATGTATGGTGGTTAAAATTTGTTATATTTCGTCTAGTACATTACACGCTACAGGGCTCCGAACACCTCCTGTTATTTCTTGATCACCCTGTATATTTCTCACTGTTATAACATTAAAAGAATTAGAAATATCAACACACGCTGGGGTTAGTTTTACCCCAAACCTCCCTTAAAAATAAATGCATTGTTTCATAGTTTTCTATTGTTCTTATTTTCTTCTAGCTTCCCCATGAAGGTATATGAAGTAACAGGTATAAACTACTATAAATTCTTAGAATGTCTAATCAAAAGAAAAATGATGGGGTGAAAAAAAACCCCGTGCGCTTGCTTACGTTAAAAAGTCTATATCATCGAAATAGAAAAGTCCATATAATCGAAATAGAAAATTTGCTTACAGGAAATAAAAAACAGAAACTTTACTCTTACTTCGTATTCAATAAAGCAACTGTAAAACTTCGAGCACGAAAACAGTATTTTATAATTATTAGTTTTAATGAAATGCGAAATCTAACGCAATTCTATGAATTCTGGAACTCTAATTTATAAGTCATTTTTTCTCACCCCAACATATATATTTGCACAATGGCTGCTTAAATTGCATGGATCTCAAATAAAATAGTTTTTCTCATCTATATCCTCTGGTTCCTTGAATCACTGGGAAATGTTGCTTGTCATTATTTCTTAAATATTAGAATAATAACAAATTAAATAAATTCCTCTCTATTAAAGAATAATAAATGATTTTTTAAAAAGAGAAATTTGTGAGAAACCTGAAGAATTTCAATTGATATATTAAAATTTTATTAAGAGGCATTCTATATGTTCAAGATATCGAAACTTAGTTTCAATATACTGAAAAATTATACAGTATGTATATTGAAACTCTGCAAATAATATGCTTTTACTAAAAAATATGAGAAACGACAATTTAAAGGTTTGGTTATAAAGTAGTGCAGCATAATACTTTTTAGGTTTGATCGCACTTTTAGGTTGATCGCACTTTGTCTTCGCATGACTTGATCGCATCAATATATATTCGAATCGTATGACAGTAAATACGATACGCATTATAAAGACATGCAAGGAATGTTCAAATAAAAAGGTACAAAACGTACAAAGGTACACACTGTGATTATAAATGGAGACTTTGTTCAAATCATACACCATAGGCCTGAGCACAATGATCCCATTGATTAAGGAGCCGAAGGGTTTCTTGTTCCCAGAATTCCTGTGGCCGTGACGAGATCCAATCCTTCACAGCGTCCTTGAGTTCACCGTCCGAGTTGAAGCGCTTCTTTTTCAGATATTTTTTTTTCAGAACCATTAACTCCGATGTGTACTGTGAGACACTCCGAAGTCTACGTAGGTCCATGAAGAACAAAAGGCCGAGGCTACTCATGGTGGGTGGGATTCTGCTCCATGATAACGTGCTTCCAAACGTCTCCAGGATCATTCAAGTGGGAAAAGCTTGCCCATCCGCCCTACAGACCTACGACCATCCGCCTTGACATGTCGCCCTGCGATTTTGATGCGTTTCGTCCCATGTAAAAACATCTTGAAGGGAAGCGCTTCAACTCGGACGGTGATATCAAGGACGCTGTGAAGGACTGGATCTCGTCATGGTCACGGGAATTCTGGGAACAAGGAATCCTTTGGCTCGTTAATCTGTAGTCTTCGTAGTCATTAGTTTGTTTCATTACATATTGTATCGAAAATTGTTCCTTCTGACCTAGCACCGATGGCTCAATCGGCTGAACGAAGCATCTCATAGCGGAGAGGAAGGTTGCGGGTTCGAATACAAGTGAGGCGAACTGTCAATTTTTAATTTCAATTTGCTTTATGTTAATTATGCAAAGTTATGTAAATTTATGTTAATTGTTCTAATCTGTTATTTATGTAAATTCCCAATTTTCTGCGGGCCTTCCAATTCTAGAAGGTTTTTCAACTGTATATAAGTAGTTTCTCAATCGGTTAGATTGGTAATAAAATCTTCAGTTGATCTTGAGTGTGTTCATTTTTATTGAACTTACTGCATTCACCTTATCTACGTGACACTTATTTTAACATAAATGACACATTATTCTCTTTTATTGAGTATTTACAAAGCATTGAAAATTTTAGTAAAAAAGGGAGAAATAGGATTTGTATTTCATGAAAATGAACGAAGAAATATTAAATTCTAAATAATTACAATCCTGGATATCAAAATAAGCGAATTCGGAAGGTGAGGCTCAAAATTCAGGTTTCGCAATTGCAAAGCAATTTCGAATTTCCGTTTATGTAATAAAAATATTAGAAAAAGGATAGATACCTGCTCAAGTTTCTATATTGATGGGTATGTTTCTAGAATGAAAACGTTTTAAGAGAATCAAAGCCAAGAGATTTGTAAATAACTTACAAGGAAGTCAAGCATAGCATGCATAATAAGAGAATACATGGAACTTAGTTTTGTAAAGTTTAAATGGAATAGAGATTGAAATATCGAAATACAGTCCAAATCATTGACCATAAAAACAGAAAAGATTATCAATATTTAATGTTGACAGAAAAGAGAAAAGAAAACCAATATTCTGTAGTCATTGTTTAGAGGTAAACGACTAACATTTTTATTCATTTATAATAGCAGATTCAATTGTTTGGGACTTATTCAAGATATAGTATCTTATAACCTCAGTTCGAAGAAAGAAGCAGGTCTAACTGATAGTCACGGCATTTTTTGTATTAAATATGCGGAACTAGATAACATTTGGGTTTAATAAAGAGAGACAATGTTGTACTCATGGAATTTGAATGCTTTTTAATTTGACTGCATTCGAGAAATATAATCATTAAGAGATAATTCTGAATTGAATAAATACTACATTTGAATCCCACATTTTAATAAAAATTCAGATTGGGGAAGTTGGAGCTTTGATAATTACTGGAATGTATCAGTTTATTGCTGTATCTTTTTAAATAGATGTAGATCTCTGATGACATACTGATACGAGTATGCGGATTTTAGGACATTTGAGGTTCTTTTAGCATATAATAGTTAGATATTAATTTATTTTAACATGTGATACATATATAATGTATTGAACTTGTTTAAGGAATGCTTACATTAAACCGAAACATTACAAGAACTGAATTATCAGCATCATTGGCATAATTGAATCAATAAGAAAAACCGAGTAATGTGTAAATTAATTTGTTTGCTGAGTAACATCTCGCTTGACAGATTTTACTCGTTTGACAGATTTGCAATCAGTCAGGGAAAACCCGTGCCTTCACATAAAGATAACAATTTGTCAAGAAATCAGGATTTTTTAAATTTTCTGGGAAACATAATATCTATATTCCCCGATTCATATCAAGAGTAATAGAAAATAGAAAGAAAAGGAACGTAATTTTTTTCTTTTTCCATGTGTGGTATTTATTTATTGTTCATTATATATTCGGTGATAAACCAACTACAAAACGTTTTCAATAAAAACAATTGTTAATAATTTGCATATGTTTAATTGCATTGAAAAATTTTATTCGTTTGAATACATTTCCTTGTATTTTTATAAACATACAGATTAATTATAGAATCATAAGATAATACCTTTTCAGTAGTAAAACGTTTCGACATACCAACCTAATATTTACTTCAGAAATTTCCCCTTTCCAAATTTAGCATGCATATTGGATTATACAAATTAAGTAGGCAAAATATATCACTTATGCAGGAAAAATTAAAAGAATATTAAATACAAATTCCCTGGGACTTCGAAAGTTTCGCCGAATTTGCTAATAATTTTAATCTGCCTAAATGAACTATTTTAATATTTCTATCATATAACTAAATATTTTAATATTAAATATAGTAATACATATTTAATATTTATATTCAATAATAATAATAACTTTACGTATTGAAAAGTGATTGTTGTTCAATTTTTGGGGAGCATGCAAAAGCATTTTTGATAAAACGATAAAAATTTTTGAATTGTAAGACGATGAACATTATAAGACCACCCTTCCTCGTAAAACGAAAGAATGTAGAATATATATAGCAATTACGCAAAGATAAAAATATATATCGTTTATTACGCTTTAAGTTTCTTCAGAAATTTAATGGCTATTATAAAGATAAGGAAATAAATCAGAAATATAATAAAAACTGACTATTAGTTTTAAGAGTAAAGGCTATATTCAAAGATTTAGAGAGCTTTAAATGTAAGACCAATCTTAAAGAAAATATCATATAATATTTGGGTACTTTCAAATACTAAAAAGGTCAAATATGAAGGAAAAATGAAATATTTAAGAAAAATAACAGATAAGAATTAAAGTTTTTAGTGTGTAATTATACATATA
>JAPMOR010078335.1:47659-69040 GCA_026543865.1 Argiope aurantia
ATAGACCTTCCGTTGCATATTAGACAACTCAATAGATGACGCTGAGACCCTAAAATTATTTTTTGCCTTGAATGCGTTAGTTTGGAAGTGTAAAGCGTGGGAAAAACAACGGTAAAGCTTAATTTTTTTTCTTTTTTCCCTGATGCTGGTATATTCTTTCTTTTTTGTTTCATAACTGGCGTGAGTGTTATTATATGGTTATTTTATGTTATTTTTTCTTTTTGAATTTTTGATTATTAGTGGACGTATTCTTCTAATTTATTGTTTTCTGTTTTTCATTTCTGTTAAAATGGTATATCTCTTAGGCCTAATTTCAGGGGATTTTCGGGTCACGAGGAATCGATTTTGGTCTGTTTAGTCTGCATTCCTTCACAGAAAAAATCTCTTTTTTTTTTTAATTCCAGCCTCAGGGTGACCCTTTAGAAAGTCTTCAGGCCGGATTCATTTTTTATTTGGTTTAATTTTGATTTTTCCCTATTAACTTGGTTTTTATTACTATTGTCTCAATTCATCCACGTTTTAGTATTAGCTACATTTGCGCTCTCTAAATACTATGGTTCTTTTTCTGCTCCTTTTTTTGTTTTAGTTTGAATAAGAAATAATTTTTAGTCGCGATTCCGAAATTATGTAGCTTCGTTTCCAAAATATTTTTAATTTTAGGTATGGTTATATATATATATATATATATATATATATATATATATATTTATCTCTTTATGTAATCAAATTAATTTCTAAAACATTATCTTAATTTAGCCCATAGTAAAATATTCTCTTATTTCCTGATATCATTACACGTAATAATTCAACTAACGCTGCGTACAAATTACTGCGCAATCAGTTCTACGTATCGAGTGAAAATGATACTTCCATTGCCCTTCTCAAAGGTCACCACGTGTATTGAATTTGCACGTGGCCGGAAATTCCATGTTATATAAGACTAGTGATCATTTGTTTCGTCCCTTTTCTGCTCCCTTTCTTACTTTTGCTTTTGTCCTGCACTGTGACGGACGGGCCTTGTCCGCGTCTCTGCTTGTAAATAATCATGCTGTCTCCCAGGAGAGAATAAAACGAAATTAAAAATGCCAAGTCTCTTTATTGCTTCTAACCTGCATTCTGCTTCAAACAAAATAATGTTACACATACACACACACACACACACACACACGCACACACACACACACACACACACACACACACACACACACACATATATATAGTCTCTCTTTGTGGCAAGCTGAAATTTTTCATCGTCGGCTCATATAATGTTACTTACAAAATTTAAGGAATTATTCAAAATCAGAATATTTTTATTCCTAATAAATTCTTTACAATATTGCAACTATTTAATTTTACATAAATACTGCACAAATCATTTTTTATTATAATTAATTTATAACGTATTCCAGATTCTATAGTAAACAAAGGATTATTTGGTGTTGTTACTTTAATTTATTGATGTTAGTTTATGTGCTCAATATTACCAAAAGAAGTCCCAAATTTCATAAAATTATCACTTATAATTGTATTATTATAATATTGTATATAATTATTAAGGGCATAAAATATTCAAGTATCAAAACGTTATTTGATAACTAACGCACCAAAAATTTAGCATTAATTGGTAGATTCAAAATATGCTTTGCGTTTATTTCCTACAGTACGAAAACAAAGAATTTCAAATGAGCTTAATGAATCAGGAAGTATTAATTAATATTTTAGCTTATCACTATTTTTGTAAACGTAAAATTTCATAGTTTTTGCTTATTATTTAAATGAAAGTTAAATGCCAATGAAATAAAATTTTAAAATAATAAATTTCAGTTAACTTCAACATCATAAATTTTTCGAAGAATAAATTTCTTCGAAAAATTTTGTAAACAAACAAACACATTAAACAAAATTTCGGATGAATTTTAAGTCAAAATTTGGTTTATAAATGTGATGCTTACAAAATATACAAGAGACTACTAGTTACTTTTTTTAATAAAATATCTGCAATGACTTTGATTTTGATTTCAATTATATAAAAAATCTCTATTTGTCAAATAACTCAATTTAAGCGCATTAAAGCGTTATGCTTTGATATTTGGAAAAATAACTGTCATTATTACATAAACATTCCTATTTTTTTATCTTAATTAATCCTATAATTATATAGAGTATATTTAAATCAACAATTAAATCTGGTTTCAGATTTCTAATATCAAAAGCAGCGAAATATGGGATGAACAATACCTTAAGAAAAGACAACAATAATGAAAATTAAAGATACGTAGAATCGATAAATGAACATTTAGAATGATTTTCTGCGCCTTGCGCTTTACGTCGGAAACATACAGTATACAGGTCTTCTTATAATGTATTCTATAGAATACTAAGATGTCGGTTAAACATAGAAGAAAACTGATTTACATGAAGCAGTAAATAAAATGCAGTTTTTAAATGCTTGCAAAACGAAATATTGTATTATTTCATGCCTGCTTATAAGCAGAAAACGATAATGATACGAATAGTATATATTGATAACGAAATGCAAGAATAAGGCGCAAAAAGAATAAAAATTCGTTAATATTTTTTTTTCCTTTTCTTTATAGGTGATATATTAATTTTAATATTAAAATTAATATTTCTCTTAAAAAAATTTAAAAAAATATTCAATTGCATTTTTTTTTTCCATTATACAATAAAACTTTCTATTTTGATGTTTACAGAGTAAGAGCGATTCAGGTACACAGACAATTTAAGTAAAACTTTGAATGTTCTTGATATTTCTCAGTTGAAAATAATAAAACGTCTGCAGAATTTTTTTAATGTAAATAGTTTATTATGCATGAAGTTGCAACCGATTTTACTACGTAGATTGAAACTTTAAATATACTACTTTTAAAATATCTCAATAATAAAATTAATAAAATTTTATTATCGGCGTCCAAAGAATATGGTAAATCATACACATCTAAAAATTGAAACAGACCCTTAGCGAATAATATTTACCGTTATAATCATGGTGTATTAACCAAAATATGAACTCTAGATATTTTTTCCATGCGAATCTATTCATGCATCAATTACTTTGTTGCCGTAGGAAGTTTTAAAATGTATTTTAAATATGTAAACAATCCCTTACGAGAATTTTATACACATAGTTTGTCAGTATACATCATCAGCTTTAGAAAAGTATTTCTAGTTTTCATATGCGATTATTGACAACAAAAGACAGTTGGATGGCTCCTTTCTTTTCCGCGACTTATCTTAATACTTTTCCTTGCGTTATACATTCCAAGTCCTTGAGAGCTTTTGAATCTGTTATACATTCAAAGCCCTTGAGTGCTTTTGAATCTATAACACATGCTGTCTTTTAATTACATAATCGCAGGATTTGATTTTTCTTAAAGACAAAAATTTTAAGTAGCAGATTATAATGACATGCGATCGACTATGTATATAAATTGTGCTATCGACTGTATCTAAAAATTTGGTTTTATTCAGTTTCTTTGAACAGAATTTCAGTTGTTTTAATATATTTTCAAACGTTGGATTTTTTTTCTAAAATCAGCCATTATTTTCATCCGCATGAAAAGTTAAATAAATAGCAATCTTTTATATGAATTATTCAGTGTTGGAGGATTGTGATTTTTAAGTTTAAATGAGACAGAAACCTTTATCAAAGTTACGAAATCAGCACATAATGACTGTTAATCAAAATATACTCACTAATAAGATATAAAATCCCCAGTCAGCTAGCTGTATTGATAAATTAATCGAAATCTTGGAATCTCATTTACTTTACACCACTATATACGAAGATTATATAATATCCCCTCCCGCATAGAAATAACTTATCCTCCATAAATCCAAGCCCTTGCTGCATTTGCCTTTGGTGAAAATGCATTTTCTTTCATATAAATATTACTTTTAATAATAGAACAAATTTTTCAAATTTGAGAGTAGTTTTATAACATTTCCCCAAAACACAAAAGAGAGTATGTTACATTATTTATCAAAGATATTTCATAGTTTATCAAATTCCTCTCTCGTTCCAAGGAATGCATTTTATAAATTCCTTTCTTTCCTCACTCAGGTAAAATTATATAAATGAATCCAGGAATCCAGAAGTATATTGTTTTGTGTCTTATTTTTTTATTTTATTGTGTTTCCATGGTAGTCAAGGAAGACATGCTGCAATGTTACCTTCGAATAAAGTTAAAATGCTGCCTCTGATTCTGGAGAGTTACCATATCGACATTCATGTTTCGTTTCTTTTCTTCTTTTTTTTTCATTCGTGCTTCAACCCGTTACTCCTTTCATCCAGCATTAGAAGAGTGGAAGGCCATTCTTTCTGGGAGGGGGTGAGTGAATCGACTGTTTTTGAAGATTCCTCCACGAAGATAAACTTTTCCTTATTTTTATTTGCTTTTTCATTCTTATTCCTTTTCTTTTTCCTAATTTTTTTTTCTTCTTTCTCCACTGAACCCTCGGACGTATCACGCACTTCTACTGAAATAGTTGAGATATGTGGAAGCAAAAGTTCTCGGATGTGGTTTTCTTTATTTTCAAGCGATCCCTAATGGGAATCTGCAAGATTGTTTCTAGATATACTATTTTTCTTTGTGATTATTTTATCCTAAAACACCGTAGAATATAAATGAAAACTGACTGGCATGATAGACTTTAATAAGTGCAAAAGATAGTAACATTGGAAAATATTTGTGAAATCTGTATGCATTTGAATAATTTATATATGGAAGTATAAAAATTAAAATTTGTCATTTGTCCTTTAATCAACATTTACTGATTACAAACGAGCAGATAGAATAAATGGGAGTATTAATTGCATCCTTGGTAATTGTAATAAAAGTGAAAATGAATTTTGCAGGTAATGTTGTAAATACAAGATTAAATGACATTAACAGATTAAAATTAAATGGTATTTCCAAACAATGCTTTCCAAACAATGTGATTGATAAAAATCCTTTTAAGTCCTTTAAATTCAAAGCCTTATATCGTATAGCCAGAAAAGTAACTATTATAAATTAAATATGCTAAATGTATTAAGACAAATTACATCGCACCTAGTGGAGAAATAAGGATTCTAAAACCCTCGGCGCTTATTCGCATGCGTTAGGATGGGTTTAATTCGGCAAAATAGTAGTGAGAGGAAAGGTGAAAGGGGGAGATGTTTACATTTAGCAATGAAGTGAATTCAGGAAATGCGTACATCTTTTCACGTATCACCCCTTAATGCTATGGAATCGATGAAAGCAGGTCTTCTCAGGATAATGATACGAACAATACACTGTACCATAATAAAAATATAGTAAAATCTTTCACGGAGTTATCTGTGAAATCATCAGAGATACTTGCGATTAAAATTATGAGCCTTTGGAGCCTTGTGTAAGGATTCGTCCTGAAATTTAAAAAAAGAAAAATGTATCCGCAGATTTCTCGCCCAATGCTTTTTTCCGATTATTATATATATCATTCATAACTTTTCCAATTATTTAAATTTCACTTCGAGGTTGCAGTACCCGAAAATTCTGTAGGATAAAGCAAAAAAAATATTCATTTCTTCTTCTAAAACACTACAAAATTAGGATGCATGTATCAAAAATGTGGTCTAAAATTTTTAATTGCCAAAACAATGTGTATTATTATGGATTTAAATTTCTTTTTCCTTGAGTTCGCATTACAAAGTCTCAAATATATGATCTACTAAAATAAAACAGGCTGAAAAAAACACACATTAATTTTCGAATTTGAATTTACTTTACAGAACAAGTTTCTATTCTGTGTCAGTTGTTCATAAATTATTATTAACCTTTATAAGCAAATTATTGATTATTCCAACTTGATTTCAAAAGGCCAATGAAAGAGATGAAAGAAAAACACCTTTAATAAATGAGTCTTACAAAGAAAACAAAGAAAAATCCACAAAATGCCGTGCATGTATTAAAAGAAACTGTGTCTGTATATCCGTATGTATGCGGTTTGGCGCTCTATAAAAGACAGAAATTTATACCTAGAACAACCCTATTTTGCTCAGATTTGCTGTGGGCGCAGTATAGCCAAATATGGCTCTTGCGTCAGTAAAACACACAAAACCTCAGATATGCTGTAAAAAGTCGAAAAGTGCACTTAGAAGGTAGGTATTTGAAATTTTAATTATAAGCAAGTCATTGAAATTTTGGGTTTCTCTGCAGTAACACCTAAAATTATTACAGGAAATAAAATTTATTTTTTTAATAACGCCAATTTAGCAATTAACAAAACTTGATGATTTTTAATAATTTTTAAAAATTTTTTTGAAAAATTTCAACAATATATTACAATTTTAAACATAAATACAAGCTGATTTCATTTTTTTCAATCAATATTTAACCATATGATTATCTTCCACTACCGAAATCTAGGGAGAAAGATTCTATTCAACATCTGCGTGATTTACATGAAAAAGTAAGAAAGGAAGTTAAAGTCTCGTAAAATTTAAAATATAGAAACTGGACAATTACATTTTTGCATTTACATGGACTCGACTCTATTAAGATAATCCAAGTACACAATTGACAGTACAGGTATTAGTCTATCTAAATATCCCACTTAGATATCTGACTCACATATTTCTTTGGAAGAATATTATATATAAATATTAAGTTATGCACTAAAGATTTTATAGAAAGTATTATCTTTGTAAAGCCAGGTGGCCGCTAGTGACAACTAATCTCTAAATAAATAATTTTTTTATGAGCTATCATTAAAAATACATTTATGTTAACAGTCGACAATAGTTATTATATTATACTATATATTTAATGGAGCATGAAAAGTTTCAGAATTCAGATTTTTTTCATGTGTTGGTAAATGAATCATGTACAATTAAAATGTACATTTCAATATTCTTGCTTGTAATAATATTTTTTCAATAAAGATTCGAAAGACTTTTTCAATAACGATTTGTAAGATTTTTTCAAAAACGATTTGCAATAATCATTTCAATAGTGTTAATAGTTTGAAAAAAATCACAAAATACTTATGAAATAATGACAAATTAAATATATATTGTACATATAAACTATTTTATTTGATTTGGCGTATTATTTCCACTCACGAAATTGGAATTCTAAGAATTTTTGTGATATATTTTGCGAAAAGTAAAGAATCAAATTTTTTAAAAAGTGCTTTCTTTAGATCATTCTATTCAATATAGAGAAGAACAAGGAAACGAATTTGGATTAAATAAAAGATGTTTTCCGCCTTGCAGAGGAAAAAAAATGAGTTAAAAAAGAAAACCACGAGAATTTTTTCCACTATTGTCCAAATTTGTCAAAGAAAGTTAAAAAAAAGTTTGGAAATTATTGTAGCAAACGCAGTGGCTAAACGGAATTTTTCTATTAAACATCATTTTCCAACTGATTTGAATCCAAAACGTTGATAAAATTCAAAACATTTATCTTTCCGATAGTTTCTCCAAGATATTAATTTACTTCTACAAAATTTATAGAATCTTTTGTTCCTTCTTTGAGCTGAATGAATTAGAAAAAAAATATTTGTACTGATGTTGTAATATTTCCTTTAACTGTAGAGTTATAAGAAAGTGATTCAAAAACAAGCATCTAATTGCAGAATATTTAATTATTCACTATGAATATTTTTATATTTAAATCAGAATAGAAAAAAACGTTTCATTAGAAAATGTCTATTTTAAAAGATTTTTGCTAAGATTATTGCTAATTTTATCAATGATTTTATACGAAGAGCATAATTTGGTGTCAAAATTGTATATCTGTGATTTCTTTATAATATTAGAATTTAAATCTAATAAAGCAAAAGTTATACTTACTCTAAGAAGGTAACTTATAAGAAAATCAAAATGAGAAAAAATGAATAAATTCGAATTAGCAAATTTATTTATTTATCTGCCACAACTTAGATGATGAATGTTCAAAATGCTTGAATTCCTCCTCAAATCTTATACTTAATTTTTTTTTTTTTTTGAAAACGACTACACATAACTATTAACAGGATTATGCAAGTCAATTAGCGTTTGATATTCTAATTGAAATTGAAATGTTTCTGACTTTTGTACTAATGCTCACGTAAAAATAATTATTCAAATGATTTCAAACCTCAAATAGCTTAAATTATTTTAATATAATCAAATAATTATTAAATACTCAGCTATCTTATGAAAACTAAGAAAATAAATAATTTGATCTAATCATGATCTTTTAAAAAGGTTTTTTTTTTGTTTTGCATTCTTGTCTATTTAATATGCAAATATAATCAGCTCAAAAGTATATAGGATTTGACCTCGTATTTATAAGTGAAATTTGATAAAATCTAATTAAATAGTTTTTTAAAATCTCTTTTGCTCCCATACTATTTCATTTTAAATTACAATCATGCTAAATTGTACCAAAATCGTATACCTATAAAATATATGAAATCCCTACAGGTAATCGAATCAAATAATTACTAAAATATAAGAGTAATTGAAAATTACAACCGTAACTTTAGAAAATAGAAAACAGGCTTGATGAAAAATTGATTGCTTGATTTTGTTGAAAGTAAACGCTTAATAAGTTCTTAAACAGCATATTTGTAAATGTGTAGAATATTGAATTCCAATTATAATTTTGCAATTATTAATGCTCACCTTTCACGAAAGATGTATTATTAGAATATGTTTCATAATAAACCAAGTGCATTCATTTCAATAATATGCGAGTCATTAATGGAATTATTAATTAAGTTAAAAGTACAATTTTATTCTAGGAAAAGTTTAGTATAATTTACCGTCATATCACAAAGCCACTTACTATAAAATTTTCTATTTTTTGCACTTGCATATATTTTTTTAAAGAAATTCTATTTATATTTTATTACATGATATTCACTTTAAAATGATTTCGGTTTCATACGTATAATTATTATTATTTCTAGGAAACAACTATTAAAATATATTCAAATTTGGAAAATTCCTTTTATATTCTAATTTTAGTAAATATCCTTTTTTTTATTTCAATTTCTATGTTTCATCTAAAAGAAAAATATTTCGATATTGATTAAAGTTCATAATGCTTTTTAATGATACGTATTATTGACAGAGAATAATTTACCTTGAAAGTTTTAGTTAAGAAATTAAAGTTCTTGCAAGTTTCTTATTAAAAAAATTAATGGAAAATGACAAAAAGATCAAGGTTTTTATTATTCAAATGCAACTCACCTGCGAAATTATTTTTATTAATTTATCACAATGTAAAATAAATACAATTTAATACAATTTTTAAGATATGGTATTTATGTAGCAAATGATGGCTATAAAGGTAACAATTTATAATCAATCCAAAATCCTTAGCGATGAGAAGTTAAAAGAAAGAAAAAAAAGCAGTTTGTATTTTACACTTAAATATGTAATTTTCTTTGATGTGCCATAATTTTTGTAACACAAGAGAAAACATCAACAATATAATTTTCTTAAAACAGGTTTTTCTAATTTTGTATAATTTTTCTTCTTTTAATACAAATGCGTGGAAGAAGCATATTCTCCCAACGTTACTTCATGAGAAAGTATATAAATAAAATTACAGTCATCAATCATCCAAAGCGTAGAAACCTGTTACGATCGAAATTTGGCGAGGAAAAAAATAGTATTCGGAAAATAAAAAAATAAAAACAAGATTTTTTTTTTCCACTGAGAAAAATGGTTGTTGAAAGTTCTTATAAATCCCATGTTATCTGTTTTCTATTCTGTATTTTCTTTCGCCATCTTTCACCAGCGTAAATCTATTTATCATGGCCATTCAGATTTGAACTATACATTTCTTATTGAATATATCTGAGTTCTGATCGAATATTCGTAATGTTCCGTGCATTGGATGAAAAAAAAATGATTTTGTAAAATTTTCAGTAGGTCTTTTTTTTTTTTTTTTTTTTTTTTTAATTTAGAAGAAATTTCGTTTTTTTTTTTATTTAACCTTACAAAACCAAGTTGATGAACTTTCAGATTTGCACGATGAATAGCAAAATAATTATTCAATGCAAAGTACATAAATCGAATCAAACAACAATATAAGGCATTATATTCACGGAAGCATTTATTTTTGGGTATATATTGAGCACTATGTTTCCTTAATCTGGTTTGAATTCTTCGAATAAGCGTAGAAGAATTCTGCGCAAAATTGAAAATGTGATTCTGCACTTAAATTAACCGTTTTGTAACAAGCATTTCCAATTTAGTGCATCTGCAGCATTTATTTTTGATATTTATTCTATAAGTCATTATTGTTGGTTATAACATATTTGTTTCATTTCTTTGGCCAGGAGATAAATTCTTCAATTAAGATTATAAAAAAAATGATCCAGGATCAAATATGGGATTCTGATCTAAATTAGTATGGTTAAAGTTCTGTAAATTCGATGTGCCTGAATACTTGAAGAGTGAATATCTAAGTCAGGTATCGATTATGTCATCTCATTTCAATCTAATCTTATGAATATAATTAAGCTACCTTAATAGCTCTTGTGTAGATTTAAATAGATACTAAGATTGAAATAAATTAAATAATAATGGTAATAACAGAAAAAAAAACCTATAATTGCATACTCATACATAATATTAGTATTAGGTTTAATAGTTGCTTTGAACTAAAAGACAAGAGTTCTTGAATGCACAACAGTTTATTTTTACATTTATAACGAGGAGCCACATAAATAAGGAGAAAAGAAAAATATGCCTACAACACAGTGTGATCATGGATACAGAATTCGATTATAACAAACTAGCCATTGACAACGAGACAAACTCAGTGGCATCAGAATTAAAACTGATAAAATCAGATACAATTGTACAATGTAAAAATAATAACAAATACACTGGGCAATAAACAAAATAAAAGTGAAGTAAATATTATTAAAATACAAACATATATAGGAACAATAGTTATACTATTGGAATCTTAGTCATCGATTATCGAACATTTAAATAAATATAAATAGATATGTGAATTATTCGTAATTACAAATAACGAGGAAAAACTGCATTAAATGATTTATGGATAAAGAAGCCAAACAGAAAGCAATTCTTTTGACGCGCTACATATGTGATAATCATTCTAATAGTTTATAAGAAATGATAACTGCCGGGTATCATGAGGCACGTGAATGAGAGGTTACCAGGTAAATAAAATGAATAATGGCGGCTTTCATAAAATTACCCCAGATGCTTTGATAAGGAAGAATAATCCGCAGTATTACTGTAAAGGAAGCTAAAATTATTTTTACTCTCCCAGTGATCACGCGTTTGAGAAAGATACACTACAAAATAATTTCATTTTATATCTTTTTACTACATGCCGCTATGAAGATATGACATTGGCTATCATTGTAGTTTGTTTCATCGAACTATAAGACAAAATTTGTAATTCGAGATATTTATTGAGTCCTGCAAATCTGCTATTTTGAGTTCAGATATTGAGAAGAATGTTCAAATATATTTTTAATATATCTTTTTTTCCTTGTTGTTTTAAAAATAATGTAGCTGCAAATAACTGTTAAATTATTAATTTAATAACAATTGATAACAACTTCTTAGAAAGGAGTACCAAAGATTGCTTACCAGATGCTCTTATGAAAGATTCTGTTGAATAAAGGGAAGCAGAAATGCAGGGAGGTTAAAATTAAATTTCCCCTATGAACATCACCATACAAAGTAAACAGATTGCAGCGAAATTTGGTATATAGACTACACACGAAATGCGCTCATGGAATTTCAATATATATATAGTTTCAAAATGTCCGCCAGAGGATGCCTTTACCAGAAAAAACATTAAATTTAACACAATAAGCGGCCAAAACGAAATACAGAAACAATATTAACAATCCAGAACAAGCATTATGAGTCATAAAATGTAAAATCGGGAGAAACTGTCAGTTCTAGGGGGAAAAAATATCGAGATTTGCAAGCTTGCGAAGAAGAGGAAGCTTTATGCAAAACAGGTTAAGATAAGAAACGTTTGCAGTCGTTGTTATTTTTTTTATGTCGATGTTTCAGATTGTAATGATGCCGGTATCTTGTTGCGAAGTTGAATGACTTAAAGAATTCCATAACGCTTCATGTGCAAAACATCACAACTGATCAGTTACGATCTGCTGTTGAACACACTGTCCATCGACTTGAAATTTTAAAGGTGATTGAGGATTGTCACATGCCTTTCCCTACATCATCCTGGACTTGATTAACAACTGCTACTCTTGTGCAATTTCGTCCTAATATGTCCTTGTTTCTGCAAACTCAACTGTTTTTTTTCTTCTAAAGAGCGTACTGTTCTTTTTTCCTTACCTTTACTTAATATGGTTCAACGACAAGGTGATCAGGAACTAGTCAATAAATCGTTTATTGTGTTAAATTTAATGTTTTTTTCTCGGCAAAGGCTCATTCTGGTGGACCTTTTGGAACTATTTTTTTTTCGAAATTCCTTAAGTGCATCTTGTGTATAGTCTACATATCAAACTTTGTTGTAATCTGTTCATCCGTTTGCGTTGCATGATGCTGTTTATAGGGGGAGTTTAATTATAACCACCCTGTGCATTTCGATGAAGTAAAAGAAATTAAAAGAAGTAAAATTATTGTGGAAATCTTGACAAAATGAAACTAGAATCCCATGGTGTGTAGGTGATAAATGTGCTCTTGAGATATTCAAAGGATATTAACTTGGATTCAACGAAGCAATGAAGTGAAGCAACAAAGCAATATTAAATTGATTTTTTTATAACAAAATTTCGAATTATCTTCTAATTTTTACGGTAGTTATGGAGAATTTTTTATTACAAATGTAAATACTTCAACTGAAATATACAATATATTTTTCTCGTCATTCAAATAATTTTTGGGCCATTTCATATTATTTTAGGGTTTTATGGTTGTATTGCTCTCATTAAGTTTTAAATGCACTTTTTTAAATAATTATATTTATTAATATTTTACAAACTAAAATTTAACTTTAATCATAAACATCTAAAAAGTTTATATATCATTATAATTTTTCTTGGATATACCCAAGGCCTTTCATATTGGTGTAGAATGTTTGACAACTGGAAGTTTAAAGACGATTTAAGATGCAGTGTGGTATGGACCTTGTCTTTTAATAACTTTACAAGTATAGAATATATTTCCTAAAGTTTTTAATAAGTTACTTATTTGAAGAGGGATTTGACATTTGGTGCAGCTGTGGTTAAAAGGCTCGGAAGATTTAAAACTTTATAATATGCCAGGGTTAGAAAATTTCAATAATCTTAAATAATATGATAAAGGGGTGATAGAAAAAAACTTTCTTTCCTGAATAAAAGTTTTTTTCCCCTTCCTGGAACTTCTTGATTGCATCTTCATTTTGTAAGACAATCTGCCCTTAAGCATAACCCATATTTTTTTAAAAAATTATATTATGAATGTAAAGCATTTTTATAAATTATTATATACAATATTACTGAAGGAAAAAATTTTAATATACTACAATTATCTTTTTATGATACTTCTATATATATTTCATATAATTTCCGTACTCATTTATTCCATTGAAAGGTATATTTTGTTTGAAGTGAAATAAGAATAATTATTTTGATGCAAAGATTATATATTAATAATAGTGCAAACTGTCTGTAAATCCACTCCTAATATATTTCACTTTATTAATTATTTTGCTTTGTGAACATTTTTTATAAATTTAAATCTTTATATGAATTCTAAATGATTTTAAAACTTTACTTCAACATAATAAATTTTATTTATTGTTTAAATAGTGAGATACACATTAAATAAAAATAACAGAGGCAAATAAATATATGATTCATAGTATCCGATCATTCTGATCATATGAAGATAGGATAAAAAATGCAAAGCGAAATCAAAATTTTTACAATTAGAAATCGTATATTGTGGAAGAAATATTGCCATTGAGATATAGTACACCAACCTTATTTGTTTTCCTGGAATAGCTCATGCATTTAAATGATTTTTTCTCTAATTTTATAATAATCTGAAACGCATTAATTTCCCTTTTAAAGTGCTCCGTTTTCAAAAATAGTTTTAAGAAATATCTGCTATTTCTTGAATGAGATATATCTTTAAAAACATGATATGATCATCATATGTTATGAGATAATGCAAACAAGAAAATCAAATTATAAGTATTAAATTTGTGTCTTTCAAGGGCGTTACCACTTAAACAAGGCTAATCTTAAAGTACAATCACCAATCATGAAATCCCAAAAGGGTGTGTGCCATGAAAATATTGCAATTTATCTTACATCCTTCAGCATTAAAAGTGATTTATATGAATGTAAATTTCTGAGATAAGATAACATAGTAAGCAAAGAAATTTTCTCCAATTCTCTATCAAAGTTTAAAACTCATTTGTTTTTATGTGTTACAGTTTTCAAATTAAAAAAAAAGATTAAATGACTTGTTATTTTCTATTTCATGATATTTCAAAATGTTTAATTCTCTTTCCAGTTGTAGAGAATCTAAACAATTCTGATTTTAAGCTATTTGAACCTCTGGTAACTATAAAATTGAACATGATCTTTATTTTTAAAAGATATTAAATTTTATGATATATTTCATGATTTCTTGTAATTTATATAAGAATAATTTTTAATTAATGGTTGTACTTACTTTTAATTACTTTTTAAAGCAAGAAAATTTGGAATTCATATTTATCATATTTGCAATAGCCTATATAATTAAACTTTTAAAAATTTATTTTTAAAAGAAAAACTAAGAATACTAGTGTCACTATTAATAAATCATTTCCACCAAAAAATGACATGATATTTTTTTAAAAAAGTTTTTTGATAAAGAATTGAATATTATCTCTTGGAAGTTTTTTTTTAGTAATTTAATGCATCTTTTCTATTAATATTCTTATTTTATATGAAAAAAATAGCAAAACATTTCTTTTCGGATATAAATTCTATAGTTTGTCTTAATTATTTAAATGTCTTACTTAAAAATAATTAAGGCTTTAACTTATCATGAAATCATTAAAGCAACTTATTTCAAATTATTTTCACATTTCGGAAAGAATAATTGCCTTTTCTTTATCACTAATTCACAGCCTTAATTACATTATTAGTTCTGAAGCTAAAGTTAGCAGCGTTTAAGTTCAATAAATATATTTCTTCTGTAACCTTTGATTATATATATTTTTTTAAACTCTACCTATTTCTATATAATTTATAATTCATAAAACTGAGAAATCTATGCCAGATAAAATAATAAAAATCAGAACATTTTATCTTAGAAATCTTCTAAAATGGCCGTTTTTTAAAATAGAGAATCTTAGTCAGATAATTTTATTCACCTAGATATAACAACTTCAGTAAAAACTGTATTTGATTAAAAATTGAAAAACAAATATGGCAAAACAGTTTAAATCGCTGAAAAAATAATTTATAGAATTTTAATCTGAACTAAAGTAATTTTCTTACTTTTGGAATTTTTTTCTTAATTTTGGAATTTAATGTGAAGGAAACTTGAGTGCCTTTCTTTTTAATGTGAAGGTTACTGATTTAATGTGAAGGGAACTCACAGTGAATTTCTTTTTCAAGAAGGCACTGTGAGTTGCACTTTATTACCATGAAATTTATATATGAGCAAATTATTTTAACTATTAATTAAATGGTCTGACCATTAGAGCACACTACACACACATTCATTTATATCATTAATGTAAATAATTTTAAATATATTCTATTCATGTTATTTTTATATTTAAATAAACATAATAAAAATAAACTTGTTCTAGTAATTACTTTTTTATTATATTTCCAAAAACAAAGTGGTTATTATATTTTAAAATTTTGAAGCGTTCCTAATTCATATTATAATAATTTTATAACATGCAGATAGTTTATAAAGTTATCTAATTTTATATTTGCAATTTAAAATTTCTCAATATCAAGTAGAATCTTAGAAAACTGCTCATCTCACATAAAAGTTATATAAACAAACGATTAATTAAATAATATATAAAGAATAAACAAATCAACTAACTGAATAGAGCTTGATTCACCAATAACATGCCATCGAAGTTATTTTTAAAATTTCTCTTTGAAAGCGTTTTATTGGATCATTTGAGATGATTTCTGAAAGTAGAAGCGTCAAAATATTCCCTTTTGAAACTCTAGAATGGCAAACACTATTGTAAATTAGCTACAAGTAAGCTTTAAGTAATTTGATACTTATTTTCTTAAAGAAAAATAAGTACATGTAGAAGTTATCTAGGGTTTTCTTGGAAGTAAATAACGTAATGATCTACACTTCATTATTCATGCAATGATGTAAATGTGGATAGTAAATATCCACATCATCCAAAGTCTTTGTAGTTGCAATTTTTCAGTACATCGTTAAGCAGACTTTTTAACTGGTTCGAAAAGTCACAAAAGGCAAGATCAAGGGAATAGTTAGAGATAATGATCTGTACGATGTATCGCTACAAGAAACTTACTAAGAATAAGAAACCTCGCTAAGTTAGAATTGTTTTGCAACAGAGATAAACCTCTTTTACTGAGCTTAAAATATTTTAATAATATTGTAGAAAAATCCTTTTTATAATTTGTCTTAATTACCACTGAGGATGAAAGCGTATCTCGTAACACACAATTTTTATGTGCTACATAGCACAATATCTTGCCAAGTATCTTTGTGGATTTTTGGGTTTCATGAAAAATATATATATATTTAGAACTTGGCTATATAATATAACCTTTGAGTGAATAAATGAATGAAAATTGCATTCATTAGAGAAAATGAATGTGTAGAATAAAAATTAATTATGTGCCCAATTATTTTTTCCAAATTTTTATCATATTTTAATATTTAAACTCTAGCCTTAATCTGAGCTGCTAACATTGTGCATCTAACCAATTTCAGATTTATCCCCATATAAAAGTGCCTAAGGTATTGTCTACTTACACTGTCATCTCACTGTTAAATTCGAGTCCATGGGCTACTGTTTTAACCCTTAAATTCATGATCATCTGTTTGAATTTTTTAAGAAATCGTTTATTATAGGAAAATAATCATAGGTTATGTAAAAAATAAATTAAAAAATCCGGGTAATAATATGGCATATTTATTTTGAAAAAAGTTGTATGTAGACTTTTGGCAACATACAGTAGTTTTCAAAAATCAAAGCTCGTATCTAATATAATTTTCAAATACGATTTGAAACATTGATAACTTACCTGACAACAGATGGAAGTAATTTTTTAACAATAGATAGATCACTCCTTTGTAGGGAACTCGACCTAAGACTCTGTCACTTCAAGTGGCACACTGAACTTCATCGCCCATCACATTCAAATGTAAACAAATGATATAACTTATCCGACATGTTTTTTTTTCTTTCACACATGATTTATTTATCAATATGCGTTCGGAAATTGACACACTCAGATTTTTGAAAAAAAAAATTAAGTGGTTCGGGATGTAGACAATTGACAACAGGGTTAAGGGTTAATTTAATATATAATCACCGTTCGTCCTAACTTACTCTCAATACTGATTATAATCAGTTCCATCTTAATATTTAATTTAGTTACAACAGAGGAACAATCTGTTTGATACAATATGTAAAACATCAGGATATTTAATAATGATTACGACTCTCTTAATTTGAAGGAATGAAAATTTGTGATTTTAAGGCATAAAAAAAAACAGAAAACAAATTAATCAATTAGGTAAAAAGGAACATGGGGCAAGACCGAGTTTGGGTATTAATTTCTATTAAATGACACTAAATTTTATTTCTAATCACTCTACCTGAGAGTCATACAATTAATTTTTTGAAAATGTTTAAATTAAAAAGTTTTACGAAGATTATACAAGGTAATATTACTTTTATTTCAACTAAGATGTGTCAATATAAAATTACATTTTAGTAATTGATGCGTAATGATATCAGAATTATTAATAAATCAATTTTGTTTATCGATTTCTTACTGAGTTTGCATGTATGTTGACCACGAATTGTGAAAATTGTTTAAATATCAGATTATAATATGAGTTTACGTGTGTGGAAACATTCAAACAGCCAGTTTACATTAACAAGAAATTTGTAGCTTTTCGTTTGCAAAGCACAGTTCCAAAAAATTTTGTAATTATTCTTCATGCTTAGATAATTAATATGCTTTCATTATATTATTCTTCAGTTTTTTTAAGGTTACTAAAATAAAAGTATATTATTTGACTTACAAATAATACCAGATTTTAAACAAAAATTGTTTTTAAAATTATACACTCTATCGAAATGTAGATACCTTTTATTGAAAAATAAAATATATAAATTGATTAAATTCAATAAAATAAGCAATATTATGGAAATATTCTATTCATATATTTTGTTTTTATTAATTTAATAACGTTTTAATTATCCTTAATTCAATATGCAATCAGAATCATCTCGATATTTTTTGTGCGTTCAATTATTTCTACAAATCATTTTTAATGTAGTTAATAAAAGTGTATGTAATAAATAATTTTTTGTCAGAATATGTCAGGTGCTACAAATTGATTTTTTTTCATAATATAATTATTTGTTCAAGGAAATCTAGGATAACTGTTTCATAAAACCACAAACACCAAATCAAACATTGGAAATTTCTCCAAATTAGGTTGAAATATCCTTGCTTGTTTATTTTTGATAATAAAATATGCAACTTTTTTTTCTCTACTTTCTTTTTCCAAAACAATCGTACATTACAAGAATTAAGATTTCTCGCTGAGTATCGATTGCCCCGTGATACATAATCTATGTAGACGAGCACTTAAACTGAATTGCTTTTAACTCAAGCAAATATCAAATTAGAAACTGAAGACAAATTTGAAATGTTCAACATCTTAATTAAATCTTCAGGCTTTAAAGATAAGAATTTTCGTGACTTTTCACGGTTGTCGTATGTTTCCAGCTTTTAAAGATAAGTGCATTAGTAATTGTTTTTAGCAAATCAATCTTGTTCAAAATTTCGAAATTAATTATTCTTTATGGAACAAATTATTTTTAATTTTCTTTCTCCGTAATTAAATGAATATGCAAAGTTATGTTCTTAGAGTTGTTCCTTTCTCTTTTTTATAAACATAATTGGGTAATATAACGATCGTCAAAAGTCTTAATTACTCAAAAATAATATGTACACACTTATTTACAATAAATAATTACTCTGAAGAGTAGAGACAATAGCATTAAACAAATTATATAGGAAAAACATTTAAAATATTTCTATGGATAAGAATACGCTCTCAAATAAGAAAAATATTTATTTAATTTACGTATTTAATGCTCTGTAAATATTGGCATTATTAAACTATTTTTTTTCAAAAAATAAAAATAAATTTAAAAATATGGAATTTAAAACTATGACATTAACAACCAAGGTTAATAACCTGTGGTTTTTATTAAGACTAAATGACTCCTATATTTTTCCAGCAATTATTTCATATATATGTTCTGACTATTTAAAAGTTTCCTCTGAATGAAGATATTTCTTATATTCTGCATATTGCTAAATTTGTAGAACGATAAAAAGTTTATTGGATGCGATACTGTAGAATGGCATGGAGCGCTAATCAGTGAGACATAAATTTGTATGAATCGGGCAATGTTTTTAAAAAATTATTGTCTGAACAGAAGACAGAAATATACAGACATTAAATTTGATTTTATTGGGAGAAATCTTTGTCTAAATCTTAATTTTAAAAATGCATATGAATTAAAACTCTGATTAATTTTATAGCATTTTTATTTAGGATTTGATAATTTTCATCGTTGCTATTTTTTATGTCTGTTGAAGGAGTATTGTTTCCACTCATTTGAGAATCCACCGAATTCTTGAGACAATTGAAAATAATTTTGAGAAATGTGATTATCAAATTATAATTCCTGTGTATAATTTCAATTTAGAGTATTACTTTAAAAATATGGGAGCTGTGTTACGTTCACCAAAAATTAGAAAAGTCAATGCATCAGTTAATCAAACATTTAGTATGCTTTTATAAAATCCGTGAGTAAATTATTCGTAACATTCTGCTGACAGATATTTGGCTCAGCAAGATTTCTTTTATTTAAAGATTTTTTTTTTTGAAAATGCAACTTTTTCTATTTAATAATGCCTGGAATGGCAGAAATTTTATTTGCAGGTTGGTTTTAAAAAGAAAAAAAATTAACAATCGGAAATAAGAATTTATATATATATATATATATAACAGGATTAGCAATTTAAGATATAATTCTAATTATTTTATTTCTTTTCTTCGAATGGGGTATTTTTTAAACCAAGTGATTTATAAGATAACATATCTGCATTATTTTTAATTGCGCATTTAAGTAAAAGAGGTAAGTGACATTGTTTCATTTTTAAAGAAACAGCAATATTTAAACTTCATTCAAACTAATTGACGCATTGAAAGAATTATAGAGATTTTTATCTTGTTAAAAACAATTTTCGTATTAGTTAGAAATTCAAGTAAACAATACTATTATCTTCTCTTCTTTGTACTGGAAAAAATTGTCATAAATTATTAAGTTTATTATAATTTTCAGTCTAACAATACATTTTCAGAAATTTTATTTCTCATACTTTTGTACTTTCGTTGCAAGGTTCTATGGAACTGTTGGAATACAATAATGCAATTTTAAGAATATATTATTCATTTTTAATACAGTCTTATGTATATAAGCGAAAGTAAATGTAATGCGTATGACTTTCTTTCTTTTAAATTCAATTTCTACTGGTTTGAAATGCAATCGAAACAAAAAGTGTCAAACAGAATATATTTGAGTAATGCGAATATTAAAAACAATTCCCGGTGATCAATTTGGGCTAAAGTTTTTATTATCAATCGAAACAAAAAGCGTCAAACAGAATATATTTGAGTAATGCGGATATTAAAAACAATTGCTTGTAAATAAATTTGGGCTAAAGTTTTTACTATAAACAGGAAAAAAAAATCGCTGAAATACAGTACAAAATTACATTTCGAAAAAGGTAGAGCTCTATATTTATGAATCTAATAATTTATTTTAAAATATTCAAAATCTTGAATCCACTTTTCGCCTCTTCTAACAGTAACAAATATAGATTATTTAATTGCAATGTTAATTAAAAAGCTGATTTAGGGAAAATTGTTTCTTATAGAAATAAATCTTAAAAATAAATTATTTTGAAGAAAAAAATCTTATTGTTTACATCGGGTCAAAAGCGGAGATTCCTTGCTATACATGCGATCCTCGGGGAGTTGAGGTTTATAAAATCTATTTATGCGAAATGCCCATGGCAATTGAAATTTCAACTCGCAATTGTAAATTTTATTTCATCTTATGCAAA
>JAPMOR010078343.1:0-16242 GCA_026543865.1 Argiope aurantia
AAATTTGTATAAATATTGGTTTGATTATATATATATATATATATATATACCAATATTTTGCAACGAATTTATTTAATACTATAAAGTTAGTCCAGAAAGCATATTAAAGAAATAAAAAATTATAATTTTAATTGGACATTTTTTAAAATTTAAAGATTTAAAGGACATAAAAATTGTAAACGTATTTTTAAATTAATGTATTATTAATTCTTATCGTTATAAGTACTCAATGTTTTCAAATAAATAAATATTATAAACTCTAAGTGATACAAATAAGAATCTTTAAGCAACATATGGCAGCAAAATTCGTACATCGTTGTTAATACGAATCTTAGTCCATACCAGACAATTACCTGAAAGTGATTATGAAAATCTTTAGCATGTCATTTACAAATTTATGTGGTCTCCCAACATTTATACGATTTGATAAGAGAAACTCGAAATGATGACTAATGGCATTAGAAAATTCCCAATGCGCGTGAAAAGTTGACGATGTTAAAAGAGACGTTATAATGTTACTAACTCACTCGTTATTGTGAGAGAATCTTCCTTAAATAATCTCATTTTCCATGCAGTTTATGAAAATGAAATCTAACCTGTTTCCACTAAAATAGGTGCAGCAGATGAAATGAAGTCACCGAAATATTTGACTGGGTTTCTCGACTTCTGCGAATATTTTAGTGGCTTCGTAATAAGAGAGACAGACTAATATTGATTCAGTTTTCGAATTGAACTTGAAAGGTCAGGCTGATAAATAAGTAGAAATATTTGAATAAAGGCATAGGAAAAACACTGTAATTTCATGAAGCATGAAAATTAAATACAGAAAATCTTTAAATTAAAGGGTATCGGGCGATTCAGATATGCGAGTATTCGGAAAATTGAGTTATCTCTATCAATACGTAATATATACAAATGTCTGCTCAATGAGGAATTGAATTGCCTGGATAACACTGTCAAATTCTCCCCCTTTCGTTAAGTGCGATTGATCAAATACCTGTGGCCCGTACTTTTTTCATTTCAGATGCTCACTGAAATGGTACTGGAGAGCATTGATGTTTTTAAAGAATATTCAAAGAATGGCCAAACATACATTTGCTTAATAGTTATCAGCTAAATGGAGATTTCTTTCGTGTAGCAACTCTGTAGAAACGTGTAGAAATGGCTGTTAATCTGGTTTTTAAGGGAGGTGGGGAATTTTTCCTAATCTTTGACAAAGAAACTCGGGCGTTTCAGTATTCTGAGCTACCTGATTTAAAATGAGCATGGGAATCAAAGGATTAAGCTTAGAGTTAAATAATAATAATAATAATTTTTAGAAAACAATCATTAGACCAGGAAATTATTTCTATACCAGCAATGACAATCTTCCCCAAAATTTCTTACATATTCACAAATAAAAAGAGTTATTCTTCCCTTAAAATTATGAACCTTAGGCAATGTTGTGAACGCATGGAGTAATCAGAATTGTTTACGGAGCCTTGAACACAAGAGTTGTGTGTTTTGTAGTATGGTGATTAAGACTGAGTATGAATCCTGGTGGGCTTTATCTTTCAACTGATTGAGATTAAAATTTGAAACATAACTAGAACTTGAATTTTAGTAACAAAATTACAAGCTGAAATTCATTTGTTGTATTCATTGCGGTTTCGATTTATTGCGTTTACATGCAGGGAAGTGCACTGACCGACAGACGGTCGAACCATTAATTAACTTAGAACACATCTGATAAATTAATATGCACTTTAAATGTTAAAACTGCCCACCAAGGTCGAATTATTCAGGTTATTGCGTTTTTGTATAGTCCCAATTTACTTATGCGCAAAAATTCAGACATACATGGTCGGGATAGCCTGGTTGGTAGGGCGTTGGACTCGCATCCCCCAGGTTGTGATTTCGAACCGAGCCGGGCGAAGACTCTCCGTGTATGTGATGACTGACGCACGTATATATCTATAGTGGTCACAAAATCCTCCATGTCGAGAGTAATACCACTGGGGGTACTGGTTCAGTGGTGATAGTTCTCTGATTCATGTCTAAATTACAATCTGTGGATGAATGAATGAAATGCATGAGTGAAGTCCGCCATGTAAAAAGGGTTGTGACGTGTGAGTAGCTAAGTCGTACTCTTAGCCCTGTTGTTGTTTCTAATGACACTTGCCATGGACAAGCCTGCTGACGAAGTCAGCGGTTCTAAACCAAGGGAGAGTCTCTTGTTTTAGTTGAGCCAACTAGGGCCAAGAGCACGCCTTAGCTACTCACGCATCACATTCGCTTGCACAACCCCTTTCTACAGAGGGGCACATTCATACATCTCAAAGATAGAACAGATGAAGAACAACCATGCCCGAACCTGAACTCGAACCCAGGACGCCCAGATCACGGGGAAGACACTCTACCCCTATGCCAAGACGCCGGCACTCTTAGCTCTAGATGGCGCTTTTGTAAAAACAAGAGACACTTACTCGGGTTAAATCGCTGACAAATAACTGTCAGCTGGCTTGTAAAGTGCCATAAGTCACAACAATAGACATTCAAATGATCAATTCTTGGACGAATTAAATTAACAAATGTTAAAATTATGTATTAAATTTTATACAACTAGCTACTGATGTTTATAGCATCATATTACCTTGTACTCAGGCAACTATATAGTCAAACTTCGGAAATGATTTTGATATAAAATTGTTTAGAAACCCTGGTGTAAAAAAATATCAACTAAGATGTAAAGATCATATATCAAATTTTATTCGTTTGACTGAAAATGATTTTGAAAATCTTGTTCACAGACAAATCGACATAAATCCAAAAAATGTAGTCCACAAATTCAGGGTGGTATGAAATGTAGAGTGTCAAAATTCGAGATTTTATTTGTTTACAATATAATTTTTTGTGCAATATTTCCACATTGTGCACTTCATATTTTTGAAAGTAAAAACATAACTTAGAAAAAAATTGTAAATATTGTAAGATTTGTACAAATATATATTCATATATTAAATTATCTACATGTTAATTGACCTACCCGAGGAATCTTTGTCTATTATTTGTATTGTGTATTGCTTATATAAATTGGAATTACTTATAGGTTTTGTAAAATGTTTATCTTTATTTTAGCAGCTATAACTAGTTTGCTTTAATTCAGAAGGACGTGTCATGCTTACTCTTTCGCTCTTCATGTTTTCATGTATCTCATTTATTTCTTGGATAAAATTTTTCTCTAGGAGGACTTGTTACATTGCTTTATGAATTACACTTGTACTTTCTACAATATGATAATTCTACATTATCCTTCTACTGTTTTTTCTCCTTTTTTATTGGATAGTACAGAGATTATAGTTTGAATTTTTGAATAGTATCTCTTACAGCAGATTGACTTGCACCAAACCGTTATACAAATCTATATTTTTGTTCTTATATTTATCATATTGTTGTGTTTTTTTTTTGCGTCTTTAGTAAGGGCATAAAAATGCATTCCAAAGAAAATATATTGAAAAATCAATATTGAGTATTTAAATAATACTTTAATGTTAAAAACAAAAAATATCAAAATCGTCTGCACACGCTATAGATTAAATAAATTCGAACTGATTTAAGTTTAAGTCAATATCCAGAGAATAACAAAAAGGCTCCACGCCAACGCCAGAAAATTATTACTCCTCAAATTCTTCTTTGTTTTAGCATTTTGAACAAATATCATCCTCTTTTCAATTTTCAAAATTAGCAACGAACTTACCAAAAAAATATACAATTAATATAATTATTTTTTAGCTCCTAAATAAATGAAAAAATATGTAAATTCCAGAATTGACTTATTATTTATAATAAAAGTTATTTCTTTCCTGCATAAGACGATTAAATGTAAAAAATTAATTAGTGCACATGAAACTTATTTTTAATTCTTCGCCATTCGTCTTCATGAACATTAAAGGCGGACGAATTAGTCCCTGAAAAAATTGAGTATTATCGTCTTCTAGGATTAGTTTCCATTAAAGTTTCAGAGAAAAGACAATTTAGCACCTTGTAATAAATTACTAAGATCTCATTTGAATATTAGCTTACGATTGCTTTAGAGTCTTGAAACCTAATTATTGTCGTGATGAAATGAATATAATTCTACATCTGATTAAAATAAAAAAAAAATAATAAAAACTCCTTTTTAAAACAACGAGTTGAGTTTTTTTTTCTCTTTTCCGTAATGAAATTATGAAAGAATAGTTTTTAATTTATGGAAATGAAAATTCGTAAGCAATTTATGAGTTCCCTTGTTAGCTGAAAATATTCATTCTTTAATTTTTTTAGATATAAAAAATAATTGAATAATGTAAAAACATTGCATATTCATTGAATAATTAAAAAATAGATTTGATTTTGTATCAATAATTTATTTTATTCTTATATTTTGGTTACGGTCAAAATTTCATTATTCGAAGGTCATGAGACTTCCAAAAAAATGATATGCAGGAAAAAAAACTGTGTTTACAAAATGAGTGCAACAGTAAATTGAGTCAGTTTTTAAACTAAAATTGGAAGAACAAATTATTTTTTAACAATGAATCTTCATTAAGTTATCATTTTCTTCCGGTATGACTGTATTATTAGTTGTAGCTAAAGAGATTTTAAGTCACACCCTTGTTAATGCACTTAAAAATAGAAATTATATATTTTAATTATTATTCTTTTAGTTTTCAAATTTTAATTCAATATTACAAATATTAAACAATTTCAATAAAAAAATTTCTTAGGAATTCACCATTTATTGGCGTGACATTTATTGATTAATAATTTAATGAATGGATTAACTGAGAATTGTATTCTTTAAATATATAAATAATCAATTGTGAATGAGAATTAGTAAGTGTATAAAAATTTCAAAACACTGGCATATCAGGAATTGCTTCAATATTCTCATATATGAACATTTCCCTTTGTTTGCATTCTGTAAATATAAATTGTACTTTGCTTTATGTGTATAAAATGCTATGCAAAATTTCATCTTGAGTTTTGATATACTTAGAAATAAAATAAATAAAGAAAAAGTAAGAATTTCCTTAGATAATTTTCAAAATCATCAGAGATTAAATGTGTGTTTCAAAAAATATCTCGAAATATAAGAAGTATGCTTAGCTATATCAGAATTAATAAAAAAAGAAACGTCAAAAAGTAAGGTAAATTCAAATGTATCCATGAATAAGGTTCATAGTTTAAACTAAAGAAATTTGAACAAGAAATACATCTTTTCCAATTTCCATTGAATAGTTTGAGAAATGATAACTATTTTTTACTTTACTTTCTCACGGAATTTACTTTTTAAAAATCTCTCCCCCTTTTCAAAATCAAGCGATGACACATACACATTTTAAACGCAATATAAATGGTTGCATTGTAAACTTTGCAAATGTTATAATAAAAGGAATAAGATTTTATTTTTATTAGATAAATAATTACACACTGATAGCGCCAAACTGAAGATTTTGATTGGCGTGGATACACGTCACAAACTTAATGGTTAATGATAAGCAATAAAAACAATCAATTTATTCATTATATTGATTGTTAACTGTTATAATAATAAAGATGAATCGGCATGTGTGTTGGCTCTCTACAGGCTAGACCATTTGACGTACAGCTACCAAATTAGGCGCATATGTATCTTAAAGGGTGGAAATGGGCATATCATAGGGTTTTTTTTGAAAATTTTAAAGAAATAAAAATTAAATTGTATTTTGGCTTATTTTTCGATGTTTCCGAAATTATTACCTCGCAACAATGAATTTTACAGCGTATCAAAATTTAAAAATATATCTTTTTAACGATAACAATTTAATAAATTTGAGAATTTTTGAAATTAAAAAAAAATATTTTTTGCCTAATTTCTAATATTTTATCACATTACTGTAGTAATATTCAAACCGTGTCTATTGCTTCAGCAAGCACTTAATCGGGTGGTTTTTATTCAATTGTTGAGAACTAATGTTTAATACCTATTCAGTTTACAAGATTATAAAAAAAGAAATTACGTGCAATACTGCGACATAACATATGATAGATGAATTACACATTTACTTTTTTCATAGGGATATAACATCAGACGTCACGGGATTGGTCTCCATAAGGAAGACCCTTGAACAGAACATACGAAAGACATTATAATTGCATGGCTTTAATATCTGATAATTTTTTGGGTATCACTAACATGAAATTATATATCAACGAAATAATTGAGATTTAATTTAAACAATATCTCCGATGAAACAGTTGAACGCATGAGGTTACAAATCAATCATAGATAAGACGAAAAACCAATCACATTAATTGTATTAAATTTCTATATTGTCATATTTCCGGTTGAAAAATCAACAACAACCGATGCTATAATGTTTCAGTGGCCGACCAATTTATTGGCATTTACGGTTACCAATTTATTCAGCGTTCACATCACATGAACTTACTTCATTACAAAAATAGTAAATTATAAGGTAATCACTAATTGAACACTCAGATCATGTTTAATCATTATATATGAAAATTCAAAGTGATAACTATGATTTTCCTAAAAACGAGATGATTTTGCTACTGTAACAGTAAGAAAGCATCGATAAATTGTAGAAATAATTTTAAAAGGCATTATGTAAAATCTTTAAACCAATCATTTGATGGTTCAAATCTTGACACGGATGAATAATTCTAAAGATGAAACCAGGTGTCAATTTCCATCCATATATATATAGTTGCATAGAAGTCAGATAGACTTCCCTTTAACGATTTTGTTTTGAATTTTATAAAAATTTCCGATTCTAATGCTAATAAAGATAACTAAATTTGATTGATTTTTCTGTTATCGTATTAACAGATAGCTAGCTGAAATTCCATTTGTCTTTTTTCTGCGGTTTAAAACGTAGAACCTTATTTTTTTTAAACAATTAACAATTAATAATTTTATTAATAACAACTTAAACAATTTTTATAATTTCTGTTCCTCAAATTTAATCGTATCCGTAAATGTTTATTTACTCCGCCCAGTCAAAGCATTCAGGATCATTACAGAGCTGACAAATTGCTCCTACAAGAGCAACTAAGCGAAATAGACCACCTGTAGCCATTTAAATTTTTAAAAAAATTGAAATAAATAGCCAAAAAATACATGAATAATACATGAAGACAAAATAAAGATAACAAGTTGAGATGTATGAAAAGAAAAAAAAAAGGATATATAAAACAAACAAAAAATAAAGAATAAAAAAATAGTAAGGGAAAAGAAAAGCAAAAAAATATAATAAGCAAAAAGGGAAAAAATCGAGTAAAACGAAAATAACAATACATGAAAAGAAAAACAGAAAACTAAACTGAAGAATAACATATAAAAAAAAGAAAGAAAATAAATTCAAAAATTTACACTTGAGTAACTACCTCCAAGAGAGGCTTCCAGTATTTTTTGGATAATAAGTTTTAGTTCTTCAGAATATATGCCATTTTACATCGTATATCAGAATATAAAAAAGAAGAATTTGAGATGGTTTCTGCTCATGCGTTTTACAAGATTATTGTGATCCTTTGCGGTTCTTTATATCCATAATATTTTCAAGAGTGTAAGCATAACAAGAATTTGGGTAACGTTGATATTTTGACAACTTTTTTTTAGACAAAAATATCAAGAATGGATATTTTTCATTAATTTACTACTCATTTGTATGCTAGTTAACTTCACTTTCTCAGTTTTATATATAATCTTGTTCTTTTGAAATGCTTATGGCGATATTTCTTTATATATTTGCTTCAAGTTTAACAGAGACTTACCTAAAGGAAAAAATAAATAAATAAACATCGTTTTTAAAATAAATGATACACACAGGAGATAATTATAATAGAAAGTGTTCATTTAGAATCTGTAATTTTTGAATGATAATCGACTGAGAGAAACGTGTTTTTTCACTAAAAAAATAGTGACAAATCTTCGAAAGAGCAAAAATGGCGCAAGTTCCTTCTATACCAACATAAATAAATTATGTATTACATAGAGATGGATTACTCTCTATGTATACCTTCCACGAACACTAATTTCAATACGATTAACTCTGAAATTCACCGAGGCGTTATCCCAGTTCGACAAATAACATCATTGGGACGTGAATGTTTCAATAAATTGCAATCTTATATGCCTGGCGCCATCTGGCGGCGCAATGGATAATCATGACGTGATTTTGTTTTAATTCCACAGATTTAATTTAATTAATATGCACAGAATGTCTATAAAAATAAAAAATAAACATTTCATTAAAAACCAATTTTTAAACCAATTCATTAAAAACCAATTTTAAAATAAATTCTTTAAATTTATTCTCAACACTTTAGATTTTAACTTATTATTCATATTTAACTTTGTAAATTTTTAATGTATACAACTTATTGTAAATATTATCGGAGCAAGGTTATATTTTTGCTAAAATTTTCTGACACCTGGAGCTATTGGTTAAGAAACGAGTTCTAATTCAATGAATCGATTAGCTCAAAAATAAGATTTTAAAATATTAAATGTGTGTATTGTCATCGAAAACACCAAACTATATAAAATTTCTAAACCAGAGGAAAGAGTGAAAAAAGAAACATATAGAATTTCAGTCATATTAAAATTTAAATATATTTAAAATTATATTATATTATTTTATATAGGAAAACTTTTATACCCATTTTTAGCCAGGAACTGCACATAATTTCAATGCATTCGGAAAGGAATTAAATATTGATTTAAGAATTCAATCTTTGCAAACATTAAGAATACTTTGGGAACAACTTATTAGTAAGTAATACAAAATAAAATACTGCATTTCTTTAAGAAGGGAAATGAATGTTTTACGAGATAAAGTTGAAATAAAATATACTCAAACTATAAAATGATTAAAGTTATTAATTTTTTTAAGTTTCAAAACTACAATCAAAAAGCGATCAACAGATGTGGGTTGTCGTGTTTATTTTCTAGTAATTTAATATTTGCTATTATAAATCAGTAGTAAAAAAGAAAATGAAAAATTTAGAACTTTGTTTACTATTGATAAAAGAAAATGTGCTTATGTGCTTTTCAACTTAGTTCATTTGATCTAGAGCTCAAAAATGTGATTAAAAAAACTTTAAGAATAAAAAAAAACATCTCGAGAATTTTTTTTTTTTTGAATTAAAAAATAAGCTTAATTTTATAGTTTTTCAGGATAACTTCCAAAATTATTTTTGCACAAAAATAATATTTAAATCATCTTAAAATTAAAAAAATGCATTTAAAAATTACTAGTTGATTTCCTAAATTTCGATAATTTTTAAAAAAAATGTTTTTTACCTATTTGCAACAGTACATTTTACTGTTTTATTTACATTAAAAATGTTTCCAATGTTTCATCAAATATTTTGTCTCCTGATTGACTTTCACTTTAAAAAATTGAAATAGAAAGAGCATGTTCATCGTCTGATTTAGGGGGAAAAAAAATCCCAATACCATGATCTGTGATTAGAAGATGGATTTCCCGGACAGTTAACCCCCCCCCCCCGGGGAGAGGTTGGATCTCGCCACGCTGGAGGGTACACAAATAGGTGGGGGATCTGGTTCCTCCCTTCGATGACGGGACATACTTCCTTCGAGAAGCCAGTGATAGCCCATAGGACTCCGCCAATGTTGCTGTTGCGGCGGTCCGGTCATTCAATTTTCTTTATCCGTGTGCCTTCGGACGAATCGGAAAGTCAGTGATATGACTTACCCGGACAGTTACTTTTTTAATAAAATGATGTCATGTTTGATGTTGATGATGTTTAAGGATGTCATTGGGTTTGGTTAGATTGGGAAATGAGCATGTATATAGTAAGCAGAACATGTGTAAGGCTAGTAAAATAACATACATTTAAATGTATATCAATTTGATATTTAGAAATATTTGTTTTCAATGAATTATAAACAACAAATTATGCTTGCGAGATTTAATTATGAATAAACACAACCTATAATGTCTGTCATCTAGGGGTGCTGAAGATTATAATTATGAAACAAGTAAATACAATTATTCTGATCTATATAAACTCAAAAGTTAAACGATTGCATCACAGGTGTATTCGTTCTCATAGAAATGGAATATGAAAACTCCAATCCAGCTATTTGAAAGTCATGATAAAAATTAACCAGTTAAATGCGTTCGACATGTATGCACGTCAATCCAAATTTTCATTTTGGACAATCGATGGTGTCTTTCTTATAAAAATGAAATCTTATTCGCTTCATTATGATTTTTTTGCAAAATTCATTATGCAATTGTTTGTATTGTGTTCCACAGGTATATGAACCATCTATTGACTTGAAAAAGAGGAACTTGAAGGACTTTAAAAATATTCCGGGATTAACTGGTTAAAATGAATTTGTCATTTATAAATTTTGTGATTCTATTCTTCGTGTTATTTTAATCCTTTTATACCAATTGCGTTGCAACTGGTATAGATAGATAAATTTTAATACAGCTAGTAATATACGTTCGCTGTTTACAAAAGATTGAAAATAGCATAAATTACAAAATGATTTCGAGTTAATTCTGGAATAAGGATTTCATTTCATGTCATTTGTTATTATCACGACTGTTAAATTTTAAGTTCTTTACGGTCGCTCATCGTTCAGTGCATCCATTATTTGATCGCTCTGAATAGAAATATTCAGAAATATATTATTTAAATATTATGCAATATTTGCACTTCAGCTTCATTTTAAAAGAGCTAATTTTGTTTTTATTTTGTTACTCTGCTTGTTTACGGTCTCAGAATCTTATTTTACATTTTTGCATGCGACTATTAGTTTTGGGAAACTCGTATCCTAGATTTTTACAAATTCTTACTCTTGATTTTTTTAAAAATGAATGGTTTTAATGGAACATAGAATGAAAATATATCGCACTAATTGTATACTTATAGCACAAGCAATATATTAATTGTTTCTTTCTTCTTGTATTTTGCCAATGAACAATGTTAGTAATGTTTATCATTACTGCTTATGTGGGCGTCCCGGGTTCGACTCCCGGTTCGGGCATGGTTGCTCTTCTTCTATGTTATGTCTGTGTGATGTGTGAATGCTTCCCCCTGTAAAAAGGGGTTGTGCAAGCGAATGTGACGCATGAAGTAGCTAAGTCGTACTCTTGGTCCTCGTCGGAGCTACTGAAAAAGAAAGAGACGCTCACTCAGCTTAAATTAATGACATTTAATTGTCGGTGGGCTTATAAAGTGCCATAAGTCACAACAACAACTGCTTATGTAAATTTGCAAGAAATTTAATTTAGAATATAATTTGAAATTGGTACTGCTTTGTCTAGTGGGCTTATTGAATCGCTTCTATTATATGCCATTAAACCAATTGCAATAATAATAATAACACTTTCTAATCTAAGGAACATGAAATGACATTTTTGCTTAATTCATGTACATAAAAAGCACAATTTCTCAAAAAAGGCAAAAATCAGAATGCGTTAAATTTCGAATATTTCATTTCCCTATTTCAAAGAATTGTGTAAAGTTTTGAGCCAAATATTGAACATTATTTTCAATCTGCTGTGAAATTAAATATTTGTATGAAAACATGCGTTTATAAATATTTTTATAAATGCTATGTTATACACTATCAATAAGGATATCAAAGAAATTTTCGACTAGCCCTTTGTTTTTATATGTCAGTGCAATTAAATTTAGGATAAAATAACTGCGTTAAAAAATTGCAAGTCAATTAAACTCAAATTGTTGAGTGATATTTTAATTTTAAGTAGGAATTAGAATAGATTATCCGGGTTATATACCAAAGTCATAATTAAAAGAATGGACATTACAATAAATATGTAGAGCAATGGTAATCCATTAAATGGAAAATAATTTTTCATATTTTTATTGATATTATTTGCCAATATTTTATTTTAAAACAAAAGAAAAAAAATATTTTTTTAATCAGATTTATAGTGCCATTCTTGTGCTTAAATATACGAAAAAGCTAAAGAAAGAGCAGTCCCTAACGTTTTACATGGAAATTTACAAACACATAAAGCAATTTCTTGTATTGATATTTTATTTTAAATGCTGCACTCTTTTGGAATTTAAAAATAGCGCATTTGAATTTGAATGTCTTTTCCTATACTACCATATTGCGTAATATGAAGAGTTTGGATTTCATATTATTTACATATCCATTTTGATATCGTGTTAGAATTTATATTTTTGACTACATAAAAGATGATTCAAAACATCTGAAAAACTGGTATTGCATAACATTTCCCAAAGCATGAATTTTTTGGAAGTAACTATAGAAAGCATTTATTTCAAAAGAGCGTTTAAAACAAATCAATGTTATATAAACTTTCTAGAAGTATTCTTATTGGAGGAATTACATTCACTAAAAGGTATTTAAACACATTTATAATGTATTTTTAATTAGACAATCGTTTTGAAGCAAAGGAAGAAATAAAAATTTCAGCTAGTTGGCAGTAAAAAAAATCTTGGAGAATTCATATTTGAAACTCTGCTATCTATCTTTCTAACTACCGAATTATCTTTTCAGGCTTTGTCAGTAAAATATGGTAATAATTTTTATTTTATTCAGTGTAGAAATTTAGATACCTTTTTCTTTGTTGTGAACAAATTACGTAAGGAAAAAGTATCGTATTCATTAAAAGAATTTATCCATGGAATTTTGAGGAACATTCCTGCATCCTAGAAGCACATTTTTTAAAATTATTTTTTGTTGCCATGCTAATTTGTTTATGAAGTAGAAAATTTAAAAAAAGCATTGAGTCGTAAGAACGATATTTGTTATGTAATTTTAAAACAACATTAATAGATAAAAGGTGGACGAAATCTTTCAAAAGAAAATCTTTCTGATTCTACACATGCAAAAGAGGGAAGTTAAAATCTCAGAAAGGACAGAGCTAAAATGAGATATAAATAGAATATGGTATCCAGATTTTTCGAAAGAAATTTTGATATGTTTCAAATTATACGTCAAATTTATCGAAATGATGGTCGTTTTTCAATCTATATGTTCTAGTATATGCTAACGCAATAACCTAGAAACCGTAGATAAAAAAGTTTGTATTTTTGAATTTTGTTATACAATTTTGCTAGCCTAAATACTGTACTTTGTCAAATATAGGGTCTAATCGGTAGTAAAAAAAAGGTCCAAAAGGCATATTGGATTTTTATTTTATAATTCTTAAAACATACTAAACTTTGAATTTGGGACGGAGGGTGGTGGTGGAAGTCCTTGAACTTTGGCAGTTTCGATCTCTCTCCATTGCCCCCCCCCCTCCTTGGAGAAACAATCAAAGGATACAGAAGGAACTAGAAGGAGAGGCCAAAAAAAGATGTTGGATTGACTAAATATACGAGAGAAGAAAACATTCTCACTATATTATTTCTTAGATTAGCATCCCTCTGCTAACGTTCCACCAAAGCTACAGAGAACATATTTTGAAATTTTCATTATTCGTAAAGCAACAAAAATACCGTATATCTCATTTCCATTTGTAGACGCTACTTTATTGGGAATATACAACGAATTGTTTAAGTAAAATCCAGTTACTTTTGGGATTTTATTAGGAATATTGTTACGAATCCGTAATTCAGTTTTTCTGCCATGCTCGAGTCAGGCTTAGAGAGATAAATTTACAGCGATGCTTATTGGAGGTGGAGATTGTCGCTACAGTCTTTGTTAAATAATAGTAGAGACATGTCATCCCTGTATTCCCTCCTGAAAATTCGAAGATCTTTAATGATTTAATAGGAGGGGTAAAGTGAGCCTGATTGTACATTTATATCAAGTTTTATACTCTGGATCAATATTGAGAGGACATCAGAGTATTCAAGATAGTCAATGAAAACGTAAATAGGTTTAAGCTTATTTGCAGTTGTAGTTCATTTATATCCAATCATAGCAGGGGCAATCTGTTTTCGGCAAGACTCTGAAGAAGCTTCTCGAGAGGATGTTCAAAGGGTCGATGTACAGTGTCTCACGTGACAAAAATGCGAGTTGTTGCACCTAGATCCTTATGTAAAAATACGCGTGATTCGAAATGGGAACAAGCGGAAAGCTCTTCTTGTTATTCTTTACTTATAGAATGAACTCAAGAATTACCGGAATTGATTTGAGAAAAATTCTAGAAGACGATGCAAATGTCCACCATCAGGGAAACACTGAAGTCCTCTTCCAGATTTGCTTGGATATTCAGATCGCTATTGGCAGAATACTATCCTAACTTATGAAAATTCAATAGCATCTAACGGTATCAGTCTATTATCGATGAAATCACTCTAACATTCCATTTGTAGCCTGGGTAATTGCTTTTTGATAGATGCTTGTTGTTGCTGCTTGTTGCTCGATGTAAACTTAAAAATCATCTGAAATAATTGCGATTTAAACTGTGAGTTACGAGCTGTGTTAATAATTTCAAATATTTGAAACTTTATTATCCTGACTTTAAAAATGTTTAAACACAAGTTTTATTTTTACGTCAGACAATGGAAAATTTTCTGGCTCCATTGAAAATCTATGGACATACATGAGGCAGTAAACATAGCCATCAGATGGTGGTTATAGGCCAATTATTTCTAAATGAATTTGAGTGAATCGTGCTGAAGTGAAAGGAAATTGTCTTACTGCAGACTTGGAATGCTTCTATATTATATTTCTTTTGGCAGGAAACGCAATTTCTATAGAACTGTATCTTTCTGAAAAGAAAGCTAGATAAATCTGTGTTTAATTGATTTCTCTTTGGTTTGCAATCAGTAAGTAACAAATGTTATTGAAAATAAAATTTCTGAAGCTAAAGGCTGTATACACATGTTGAAGCATCGCAAATCAACTTTGAAAGTTAAATAGGCTTAACTTTCAAACTTGAAACATTTTTCTTTAAAGATTTAAGATTATTATCAAATTTTGTTCTTTAGACATAACTTTATAATCAATTTTAGTTGGCAAGTGAGTGCCAACTACATGAAGAAAAACAAAGTATTGGTACCGTCTGAAACGTATTAGATATTTGGTTCAAAACTGGGTCGAAAATTCCAATTGTTTAGTTTGACGAGTAGAAAATTTGTCTGTTTTTTGGCAAAAAGCATAAGCAAGTGATTTGTGATGACAATAAATTATGTTTTTTTCATCGTCTAGAAAATGACGAGCAGTCTAATAGATTAGCATGATTATTTTAAATAAGTTATCCTAATGAGAAAAAGTAGAAGTGGTTCTGACTTCTTATTGACTGTTGGTTCAAAACAATACCAACGTAAAAACCAGAAATATGAAATAGTTTCACTTCTTATTGAGGTGCACATGTAAAACAGCATTAGCTATAGTGATCAGATCGCTTGCATTATATCAGATGATTCATCTGATTAAGCTAAAACAAGCAAATCAGCATTCATTCAAATGAATTGAGTGTCTGTAGTGTCAAATGCATTGGGGGTCTTATTTCATTATTTTTTTATTATTCTCCCATAAGTTAAAGTTTAGTTTAGTTACATTAAAGTTTGTTTCTAATCCAGGGATATTTTGGGACGGATTTCGTAATTTTGAATCGTGGTCATATGACGGGGATGACACCTAAGCTGGCACCCTTCCTCTCCAAGCGTCCACTCCAGAGGGATGATGTTTCCCCCCAGCTGATTTAAGGTTCCCCAAACCCGCTTACACGAAGGTTTTTGTGTGGAAACGAGTGTCAAGCCTAAAACCCTCCGATTCTTAAACCGAGACTTCACCAACAGACCACCACGGTCACAAGCAAGGCAGTATTAAACTCAGATGAATTAAGTGTCTATGATGTCAAATGCATTGAGGTCTTAACTCTCTTTTTTTAAAATCTCACTAAGTTAAAGATCAGAGCTTGTACATGTGCAGTTTGGACAGGAAATAGGTGATAAAAGTTAATCATTGTCAGGAAACAATGCAAAGCATTTAGCTAAACTATACTTTGATATATGAAATATAAGAGAGCTAAAAATTTCAAAAATACTGGCATCAAAGTAATATATAGAAACATTAGACAATGCGTGAAAGTCTGGTTTCATAATAATTTCATTTCTTTTCGTGCATTTAATGACATAGTCATTTTACTTTTGCTTAAGCTGTCCGAGGCTGCCATTTTCTTTTTATATAGATTGAATGCGATTTTATTATTATTAATAATAATTTTAATAACAATAATTTTAATAAGATTTTATTATTATTATTAATAATAATAATTTTAATAA
>JAPMOR010078344.1:0-19737 GCA_026543865.1 Argiope aurantia
ACATAATTAATAAAAAATCGAGCGATGAAAGATAATTTAAAAGAAATCCGCACAAAATGAAATAATAAAGTATAAATCCAAAATGTTTCCTTCATTTTTATTGACTGTATTTGTGACTATATTCTAATATATGCGCAATGAATGTTGAAAATGTTGAATAATGAATGAATAATGAAATAATGAATGTTGTACAAATAATTTAATCTGGATTTAGACAACTTTATATTGACTGCGAATGGCAACATTATAGTAAAATGTTCTTAGAATAATAATGTTTAAAAAGGGAAATTTTTCTTGTCAAGTTATTTTTAAATAAAAAAATGTTTTGGGACATTGCAACTTCTACAAGATTTTCAAAAGCTAATGGTTTTAACAATTTGTAATATTTATTTTATTGTGAACATTTTACTGATAAATAAAATTCCGAATCTGCAACACACAGTTAACCGATGTATAAATAATACATGGTAAAATTTTTCCATATTTTTTAAAAAATAAACATTAAATTAATGTTAAAAGTTAGCAGCAATTAACATTTTAGCCGAACTTAAAGGAGGTATTTAAAGTATCGAAAAAATACTTTAAAAGTAAACACACGATTTTTTAAAATAATTTATCCGTTCTGCTTTACATTTCGTATGTTTCTCCAACATCTTATTTTTCATCTATTTTCGCTTATTTATTAAGCTTCTCTTTCACAGTTACAATTAGCATTCCTCAGAAAAAGAGGTATTCAATTAAATGTAAAGCTAAAGTGAATTTGCAGTAAAAATCTCGTTTTTTTTTGTTTTGTGAAATAGGTACTCATTTTAGAATTCTTCGGTCTTTGAACTCATTCAGATTAAATACATAATTTAGCCAACAAGTGCACATAGCATATTTCAGTTATGGGGTTTGCTGCATTTTTGAATTATTCCTCTCACATGCCCCAAAATAGGGACTGATATATTCAGTCCTTTAGTGAATATCATCTAGAATTTTAGATGTGCATTTCCGATCAGATAATGTGTTACATTTCATGTATCTAGTTCTTTGTGCTCTTGAATTAATGAGTTCGCAAGCATTCTTCAAGACTATTGTTCAGTTCATTTTTTTAAATTCCTGAATATATAAGAATTTTTGTTAAATTGAAAAGACTAGACGTTCCTGGACATCCAGGATAAGTCATTGTTTTTTTTTCTATTAACATTAAATATTGTATATTATAAAATAACATATAAATATTGTTTTTAATACTAGAACATGAAGAATTCATCTTCCCAAATTTTACTCTATATAAAGCATTTTAATAGATCAGTATTTAAGTGACTCGGTTTAATGAACTTCAATTACGAGTTCTTCAACAGGGTGTTGAACTGTTACAAATCGTTGAAAACAGTCATGATGAATCTAAGTAACTAAATTATTAATAGCAACGGCACCATACATAAAATAAAATTTACCATATTAAAATGAATGAATTCTGCAGTTCTATCATACCCTTGCATAGATTTACGTAGAGTAAACAGGTAAGAATTTTTTTTTATGTAAATTTATTTAATTGTATCCAAAGCTCGAGACTATTGTGATTATTTTATTCTAAGCGAGGATATTCTTTAAATACGAATAAATAATTAAATCTAGTGATCACTTTATTCGCCATTTATCTCTGAATGTTTTTTGAAAAATGCTTCAAAAACTTCACTATTCATATTCTAATACTGTGTTTATACATCGAAATAGATTATCAGTTTAAAAAGCCATTTCTTTCCCGAGTCATAATTGGACTTCTAAATTATCCGCGAGAAATAATGAGGAGTTAAAAGTTAAGCGGAATTAAATAATTATTATTGGAAGTTGACTCTTTGCACTCTTATGTTGAATCTGACTCTCCATTGTAAAGGAGTTATTTGAATTGTAATATAATAATTATTATAAAAGTCGTGTAATAGTAAAAACTATCAGATTAACTTTCAGAAAAAAATTTGCAATTATCTTTTAACTTCCTAAGCATGAAAATTAATTCTCATATAAGCTTTATTCTCATTCTAAGAAACTTTATTCTCATATATATAAGTATGCTTATTTTGGTTGTACAAAGGAGTAATGTCTACAGGTGAATTCGAGGAACACCGGACATATCAGCAAATAATGAATAAAAAATTAAACAAAACTATCGAACGATACTGTAAAAACATCTGCTCTGCCTCTTAGTTTAGAAAAGTCGTCTGGTTAAATGGCTGAGTCGTCTAAGAGCTGCTTCCGGTTTGGAATATGCTGAATACGTTCAATTTTGTTTCTCTTCAAATGAATTAATATGCACGCCAGGTAGATGGTATCAGTTCCTCATTTGATCTGAATTTTAGTGTATGGAACCCCTTTGCGTAGGCTGGTGTACGTAATTTGACAATATTTGTAATCCGTATTAATTGCCGATTAGAATTCTGTTGCTGTATTTCTACAGTCTGAGTGTAAGTACTTATAACGTTTTACGTTAAAAATACGATTTTTTGTGAAAATGTCAATTTTTTTAAATGTGTAATTTAATTTCTGAACAGGTTTCCTATAAATGTATCTGAATTTTGTTTCTGATCTCAATAATTTTTATATTTTCATAAAAGTATGCTTTAATATGCTATTTTCCCGGATCATAAATCTTATTACAATCTTAAAACAAATTAATTTTATTACAACAAACAAATCGCAATTTTATCACAATCTAAAAACCAAACCAAATTAAATTTTTTGTGCAAAGTTGGCATTGAAATTTCTCAATTTATTTTGTAGTTCCCGTATGACAAAATCGGCAACATGCCTATTTTAAGACATTACAATTGTTTTAAGGGTGCATTATGCAAGGAAATTGAGAATTTCATGATGCTTATCAATAGAATCCCTGGTGTATCAAGATTGATCACAATACAATTCAATTTTTTTCGGAATCGAAGAAATACATTTATTAGGAAAGTTTGGAACATACAATTAGATTTTTTGTTGCAATCTTCAGTTCTTTTGAGCCAAAATATCCATAGTTTCTTTTTCTTTAATTCTCAAAAATCTGTTGACTTTAAATTTAAAGTATCGCCTCATTGGGGTTTCTTCAATGTATTTTATGCAAAAATCCACATTAATATTACAAAATTTTTCAAAAGAATTATTTTAAATGATTTTATATAACTTTTTCCTTAGCTTTCTGTAAGATGAGATTTTTAATCCGATATTTTCTTTTCCTAATGGATTTTAGTACTGAAATTTTCTATATTTGTATATATTCTTGATGGAAATGAATCACTTTAATTTTTCAAGAATTTCTGGTTGATCAATTAATTTTAATTTGATTGCTGTGAATTTTACAAAAATTGTTGATATCATGATATTTAAAACAATGAAGTCGCAAGCATTAAAAATGAAAATGCGCTTTTATGGGTAAAATAAAAAATAGAAAAATATCAGTCATAAGCCTGTACAATATAAAATATCAATCTTGAAATTTTGATAGAATATTCGAAACGAACTAATTTTAAATTTTTATGTTTATTGTTATATAAAATATACCATTAATTTCAATGCCTCGTTTAGTTTGGTTTTTATTTTGGCATTCAAATTTTTGATTTTTTTTTTAAGTACACTAATAAAAACAGGTTATTGGGAATGTTCTTTTTGAATATTCACTTAACTGAACTGATTCTAAATTAAAATACATTTGTTTCAGATCAGAGTAGAGAAAATCGTCTTTGATGATTCTATTGGCATGTCTTTAATTACTACAAGCAACCCATGGGTGAGTGTTATTCCGTTTTTATTATCAAATAGGATTTACTGGCAATTTCATTTATTGATTAGAATGATTTTAATAGTTTTTATTTGAGCGGGAAGTATTTTATAAAAATTTACAAGTATTAGTAAAGATTTTTAATATATCAATGCTTAAAATATGTTTTTGATCTGAGGCATCAAGTGATTCGTTTTCGGTTTGGCCAAATGTTAAGCGATGAGTTGAATTTATTTGGAATACATTTAAACTTTAAGTAGATGTAAAACTTAAACTCTTCTTGAAATAAAGCTCTAAGCTGTAATAAATATATCACATTAATAAAGGGAAATATATCTTGAAATTCATAATCTTTTCTAGAAAAAATAGCTTTTAATTTCTTCTAAAAGAAGTGGGAAAACTATATATTGAGCTTAGAATATTTATTGGCCCTCCTATAAAATATTAATTTATACTTACAATTAGGTTTGCACATTTTTCTTAATCTCTTGAAGTAAATGTATAAAAAAAATTGTGTATTGAAAGCACAATTGATTTTTTTATGTGCTGAGTTTGATGCTAATTTATAATAGTTAGAATATGTAATGGCTTCAATAAAGAAATTCGATTTATAATATTTTTCAATGCTAATCATGCTAAAAGTTTAATTTTTTTAATGGATCATTCTCAAAATTTCAAATTTGTAATGAACCCGACAATCAGAGAGCTCAAATCTTTACTTTGTTAGTTTGTAATGATTTCTTCACTGTACCGAACATTAAATATTAATTCATTTCTTATTAATTACGTACAAATTTTTTAACATTAACGAAACTCATTAACGAGTTACCTGTTTTTGACAAGTATACTCGTCATGGAAAAAGTAAATTTTTCCTTATGACGAGTTTATTCTATTAAATAAATATATTTATATAATAACTGTTTAATTATTATATTTGTAACTTATTATTTATATTATAATAAATATACTTATGAAAATTTAGATTCGCATTTTCCGAAGAGGTCGAAACAATTAACTGGTTAAATTATTCGAAACAGTTTGAAGTAATGACCATGATGTCACTTTAATTGAAAAGCATTTACTGCTGTATTTGTTTTCAAAAATTCTTCTGGGTGATTTTCACTTGTAAGCAATTTTCAATGTTTCATCTATTGAATTATTTGCATCGCATATGATTAACGGCACTTCTTTCAAAGTAGTTTTTCCTCTTATTGTTAGATTACTTATCTTGTAAGTTTAGAGAATATAGGCATTTCGTGTCATATTGGAATAAATGAGGACAAATGTACTTTCCTGCATTGAATGTTTGAATTTTTAAAAATCAAAAAAATGAGGAATATTTAAGGTAAGTATTTTTTTTAATGTTAAGTGTTTTGATTCAGTTTTCTGGTAAGTATTCTAGCATGTATCATAATTTTTTTTGAAAAAATAACCTCCGCATTCTGAAGGTCCTTTTTCATAATGGCTTCTAATCATGCCTCTTTCATTCATGATACTTACTAGCATTTCAGTTACAGTTCGTTCATTTTTATTCATAAAATAGTTTTTTTAATCTTTCCAGCAATGGCGGATTTTACTTGTTGTGTCTGATTACTAAAATTGAATATTAAAAGCTATAAATCAGAAGTAGAGTTAGAAAAAAAGACTTTTATGTTCTTATATTTATTCTTTCTGGTTTTGCAAATATATTCATATTCCTCATCTAATTGAAGGAACTCGGAAATCAAATCGATTAATACGAAATCATTTGCCTTACCACCAGTGCTTTGTAAAACTAAAATGCCAATTAAAAATATTTTTAATTTTTAAAATTATTTATTTTGGTAAGTTTAAAATGCTTAAATTTTTAAATTAGTTATTGAAGCCCTTGGCTTTCGATTTTATTTTACTCCCTAATTAAATAGTGTATCCTATTTGGATCATACATTATTATAGGAATTGAAATAATAAAATGGCATAATGAAGTGTTTTTTAGTGATTTTTGCATTTTAAAATACTTAACTTTCACTTGATTGTTGATTTAAAATTCATTAATTCGATGCACGAATCAAACGCGTTATTTTATGCGAAGGTGGAAAGGTTTAAAGAAATCAAACTTCTTAATCCTCATAAGTTTTTAAAATTTCTATATTCTGTCATCGTTTTATTGCATGTAAGGAAAAATATAAACATTTACCAAAATGGCAAATTAAAGAATAATTATGTTTCGAATTCGTATTCTTTTTTATTTACTAACTAGCCGCCTTTGGCGACCAGCCGGTTCGCCAGTATTACCGCTCGCAACAATTTTCAATTAAATATTTTAAGTAACTGGTCTCTTAAAGGATTCTCAAACAAAACCTTTTTAATTTTCAAATTTTGATAGTCATACCAAACTTATACTGTTTAGATCGTTTCGTTCAATTTACTATATATATTTTGCTAATTTGTTATTTCCGGTGAAACTTCAACTTTAATTTAAAATGTAAATGATGAAATTGCAATTAATATTCAGATATTTTTTAATAAAACCAAGCGTTTTATTTTATTTATCATCTTTATTGTTATTAATTATTATTATTGAATGTGAGTATTGCAAACAGAATCGCTCGGTATTTAAGTCTTATGTGAACTACAAAATATTTTTCATAATTTATGTAATATCTTAAACAATAATTCAACAAAAATTTCTGAGATTCAGCATAAAATTCAGTTTTAGTTTTGCTTTCAAAACGATTGAAATGAAATCAATAATATTTTGTTCCTGCCTATAAATATATTTCAAAAATTATGAAGTCTAAATTTAATGCAGTAAGGTATCATATTGTGAGAAATATTCTGGACGCACCAAATTTTAAATAAATGAATGAATGTTTCTATTTTCCACTATCAACTAAGACTTATTTATGAAGTTTTAAATGTTAAAAATTTAGAAAAACTATACATTTTCATAATCTTAGGCCAATCAATCTTAAGAAACCTGCGCGCTGATTGGCGTATTTTACTTGAAGCGATCGATGGAAAATCTAAAATTATCCTTTTTTTATGGAATAGTGATATTCAAATTTTCATAAATCAGTCAGTTTAAGTGATTGGAAATTAACTCTTAAAAGTCAGTGATTTAATTGATTGGAAATTAACTCTATGACCACCATAAAATCTGTGCTTTCTCTTGTGGTGTATGCATTATCCTTAATATCCGCTCGAATAAAACATCACATACAAAAATACTACATAGAACAAACACATCAAAAGTAAACATAACATTTCAATAGTTGCCAAAAACAAGAGAGAAAAATGCAATTAATAAGCAGACGATATTTAGAAAATTACAGATATTTAGACTGGAAAATGAAATTATCTGAAATTAACCACACGCGCAGACGATATTTTAAAAGTAAAAATATTCAAACCTGAAAAGGAAAATATGAGTTATTCCATCAATAAATGCCATAAGTTTGTTTATATCTTCATTATTTTATGAATTATTAAACCTCAAAATGGGTCCGGGACTAAATAAACACCCTGTATAGAGAGTATAAAAAATCATAAAATTTTTCTTGAATTTATTTTTTAGAAAAAATATTTCATATTTGTTTCATTTCCGACAGACACGTACCGAAAATTATATTTTTGCAGATTTCATTTCCAAAAAAGATTTAATTTATTTTTAATTGGAGCTTTAATCAATGTGATGGCAACACTTTCAAAAAAGCTAAATTTTTTCCTATGAATACGAAACGTGCTTTATTTTAATTTTTATTTTTTACGAAAAAAATTATTGAAAAACACAGTTAAAATATTTATTTAAAAATTCATTAAAATTAGAAATTTAATTTTAAGATTAAAACATTAGTATCATTTAAAAGATAAATTTTTGATCTTTAACTTCATGTAAAAATCTTTTGTGCGGTAATATTTTCGGAAGTTATAGCAGAAACACGTCAAAATTTCGCTTAAGTTTTAAATAAAATTCTAATTAAAAATTCAAAAAATAACCCCAGGTGCACATTCCCGGCCTCCAAGGTATACACGTGCCAAATTTGGTAGCTGTAGGGTGAATGGTCTGGCCTGTAGAGCGCCAACACACACACACACACATTGAGCTTTATTATAAGTATAGATTAGAAAACATCGAAAGTATTTTACTATCGACTTTTTGTGGCACTTTTTTGAAATCCATATTTTATTTGATTAAAAGTCTTTTTCTTTTATAAGAATGAAAGAACGATCGTTATTGTTATTATGTAATCGGTGTCAAACAATCTTTAAAATATGATGAATTAAATGTAATTTTCCTCGCGATATTTGCAAGAATTAAAAGCCAAAATGAAATCCCCTTCAGAATGCAAAGGTTCAGTTTTTAATTATATATTTACATGCTTTTATAAGGAAATCGTATTTATAAATATACATTTATGCATTCGTGAATGTTTTAATGCAATTACTTAACTGTGCATGTTCAATGTTGAGGGAGTTCTACCCCTCTGATCAACGTCTCGATTCGACATCCAACTCCGCCTCGTCACTGTCGTTCTTCGAGCGTTTCGAAGGATTCACTCGACACGACATTCCTAATGACCGGGAACGAATCCCACGGTGTTCGGCAAGCCACAGTTTCTGCTCTTACATCTTCGCTTGTCAAATAAATGGGATGGATTTTTATTTATTGCGTACATCTACAGGGAATTGGGTGATATATTTTTTTACTGCAGTCTTGGCCAAGGATGGTGAAATTGATATAATGAGAGGCGGTTTCATTTAAATTTCTTAAACTTAAAAAAAGAAAAAAACCTTTCTTTTCTGATAAATATACATTTAATTAGAACAACGCAGAATCAGTGGCGGATTTAGGAAACATTTAGTGGCCCTATGAAGTGCACATAAAGTTTCTCCCATAAAAATTAATATATGTAATTGTGGATTTCACCATTGGATTAAGTGGCTTTGTTAATATTTTCATTTCATCATTTTCATATGTATATTTTTATTAATTTCTCCCAATCTCAGCAGTTGAAGTAATTTTTGCAGTTTATGTACTCAGTTAAAAATCAGTCTTTATTTCTTTACGATACTTAACCTGTTCACTGGTGAATCAAGTTTTGTTCGACTTATTTCACAATGGGGACAATGGAACATTCAAAATATTAAGCCAAATTTCCATGACGAAAACTGTTATCATGCTCATAGCAGTAGTAACGCCTGTATGACGAAATATTTCGTCATACTCAGTTAACAGGTTAATATTTTAGAGCGCAGTTGTAAAGATGTTAGATATTTTATAGGAAAAAAATATAGTGTAGTTTATTTCCAAAATGAATAATTCGGACTTTAAAGCTTTCATTTCATATAATAATTTATAAGGAAATGATGAATATAACTTTAATTTTATATGGACCTACAACCGAAATACCCTACAACCAGTCAATATTTAAATATTTATAAGCAATTAATTATGCCTAGATTCATTCAATTTTAATAGCTTTGAGTTTCAAGTTTAAATCTGGCTTGTAACTAATATTTCTATATAGATGCCTAATCATAAATCCGCCACTGTCGCAAGCGTTGTAGAACTAATCCAGAGCTTCATGAAATTGTGTGATCCCAGAGCAGGACCTTTTACTTCATCAATTGAACATCCTAGAATTGAACTCTTGCAACGTACATGGAACCTACGGCACGATTTCCAGATTGAAAATTAGCGTTGTGAAAGGAAGAAAAAATTGTTTATTTTATAAAGGCAGTAATTACCGTTGCAAGTATGCATTTCACTCTTTAATACACATATTTTGACGGCTTACGAATTTGAGCCTTTAATTGAACTTGAATACCTGTATATGCTTGATTAATGTAGAGTGTGTCTTTGAATGGATAGACGCAAATAAGCATGAATCAAATCTTTTTGCTAATAAACATATCATGCTAATATCAATATCATATTTGCTTATGAATTATTAAATGCTGACTGAAACTTTTAATTCTGGATACTTTCTCGAAATGGTTAATCATACCTGCAGTTTTTTCCCCTGGAAATGCTGTTTAAATTGGTGCTCATTTTCCACATACTATAGAATGTCAAAATTCACCATCTGCCAAGACTGTAGTTTCTGTATTTTGTTTTAGTGCTTGAATAAGGTTTTGAAACAGAAAACATCAGAATTAATATGTCGCTGCATAATAATGTTATAAAGCCAGCTGAAACAGGGAAGAACCTGAAGTGTAATGCGAACTCGTCTCCTCTAAAATGTCCTGCTTTTTGTGTCGTTCCTGCTTCCCAGTTGATTTTTTTTCAGTGGTGAGGAAAAGATATAAAAAAGAGGATTCTGAAATGGGAATAGTAAGAACTTTTAATTTGCATGAGAATTTCAAGTTTTACAAAATCCCTTTCATATCTAAATCGTCTTTCCCCTTTTCCTAAAATATGCAAATTTTCTTGTTCAATCATTTGGAAAAAATCGCTTTGGAGAGTATGGAGAAAAATCAACAAAGATAATACTTTACATGCAATCAACAAAGATAATACTTTAATACTGATTAAAGCGATAATAAAGTTTATTTTTCATATTCCTTTGTAATCGCAACGAACGTCTGAAAAATTTTCAAGTTATGTCAAAACACGAATGAAAAAATACTCAATGAAATGAATTCATTTCATAATACTATTTATAATATTCAGTCAATCTGTCGGATGAGGATTTAAATGTATCAAACTCTTGCTTTGAGTGTACATGAATCATAAAAACTTAGAAATATGATTAGTGCTCAGATACGCTATAAAACTGGGATTTTTTTTTAATTTTATAATTATTTAATTTGAGAACTCAATTATTTCAATAATAAATTATGCTGTGATATGCTAGTAAGTTTTAAAATGTTTTGCGTTGGATTGAATTTGCATTAAATTTGTAATAAGAGAACCATTTAATTTGTAATAATGAGAAATGAAATTTTTTAATTAAAATTTCACTTACGCCATTTTTAATAATACTTCAGTTCAGTTTAAGTCAGTCTATTTAAAGAATATAAACGGTGTTGTATTGAACTGAAATTTGGAGGTAGAAAGATATTTTTTCTGAAACTAAAAACTTAGTTGAGATGGATTGTTTGAGATTCTTGCTTGCCATTCGATCTCCTTTTTCAAGATTTGGTTTTGGATAAATCAAGGAAAAATAGGGAGGGAAAAAAGGGAAATGTTGCCATTTATTAATTTGGAAAGAAATTAATAAAAATGTTTTGTTTGACAGTTTTCTTGAGAATTTGAATAACGTTTGTACTATTTTTGAGGACAAGTGTAGAAATTAAATACTGAATTGAATGCATCTGCTTTATAAATAAAATTAAATTGATGAAGTTAATGTGCAATGATGCTATAATATGAGAAAGATAATTGGTGGAACAGAATAAATATCGAATAAATTAAATATGCTTCAACAAATCTTCTATTTTTGAAAAGAAAAGTGTTGTTAAACAAATAGAATGACATAAAGTCTAAATTTTCGATGCGGAGTTAAAATTTTTAAAAAAATATTTATCATTCTAGAGCGATTGATGTATGCAACATATATTAAGTTAATATTATTGTGGTTCTAATGTTTTTGTCTGGTAGAAAAGTTTTAAACAGAAGGATTGTGAAAACACTCAGCACCAAATAAATGTATAATTAGAAATCTTATGCCAGAATTATTAACCTTAACTCCTTATTTAATGTAAAGTAGTGATTTTAATACATTTTTTTTGACTTTGCCCAACTTGGATTTAAATAAAACTATCGGAAAAAACAAGCAGTCATTTAAACAGTTTTTTATATATTTAAAAGATAATTTTAAAATAATCCAAAGTAGCAAAAAATAAAGACTCAAATTCCTTTCATTAACTTGTAAACGAAATAAAAAAAAAGTAAGCAGATTTTGAAGTCATCGTTTAGGTTAATGGCCAAAAATATGTCACTTCAAAATTGTGAAGGAATGCATATTGACTTGCAAACAGTGTAATGCTTTCAGTATGACTACAAAGGTGAACTGCAGCTGTTTATTTAACTGCACTGCAACTGTTAAGGTTAAGTAGAACTAAAGACATATCATCCTTATGTAATATTAATGAAATTTTATATTATACGATTTAGAAAGAATTTCACCTATAGATTTGATAGTTTTGTTTTCAAACCTCTTGTAATATTTTATTATTCATTTGATTAAGCCAGTTTTTGAAAATTGTATCAAAATCGCGGTTTAAGTAGTGGAGATACCTATTTGTTTCAACTGCATATAAAAACTGTCAATTATTATATCATAGCAAAGCAAGTCAAATTACTGATAGACGGTGGCAAAATTGTTGGAAAAAAATAATCTTGACAAATTTTTCCGTGAAAACACAAATGAACTTTTTTCATCTTTGCGTATCTATATATAAAGATTTAGCTGTGTGATGTAGCGTGTTTATTTGGAATTCAGAATTTAAACTTAAAAAAGAATTGTATCTCGTTTCGATGACTTAAATCTGCAATGCACTTCTAAAATATAATTTCTAATGCTATTTTGAGCATTATTTTTGCTCCTGCTAATAATTGAAAGCATATTCTTCGTTCATCTAATCGAAATAGTTTGATATGTGATTGTAAAATGATTTTTACTTCTTTATATATTTTAAAGATATTTTGGTTTTATATTGTTTGATATTTTGGTGTCTTAAATTCAAGGATAATAGCAAATATGCTTTTAACTTTTCATTACATTAGTATTGTTCAATGTTAGTTTAATTTTTCCAGTTTGAATAATATAAATATATGTGAAATAAAAATTCAGAGCCATGGATTTATTTCTGCTTTACCGAATAGTTGATATATATAATAAGATCAAATAAAAAAATTGAATTATTTTATTTCCAAATATTTCATCTTACTGGGTTAATCTAAGGCCAGCACCCCAACCATTATCTAGATTGAAATTTCAATATTGAACCTTTTCGAACTTTTGGAAATTCTGTCAAATACTTTTTATTTTTTGTTTGAGAAAATGAATTATAAAGTTGTGAGCATTTTTTTTTCGTTCCTTTGAAAGGTCAGATATTGCCCGAATTGGTGCGTTGTGAATCTTCTTAGATTATGTCTTCATGAGGTTACATGAGTCTTTCAATCACCTTCCGTTGTTATAAATTTTCTTTTTAATTCAATTTAATTTTTTTATATTAACTGTCGATTCTTATTTGCTGTCATCCTGAGCTCTGAAGTAGTTGTATTTATTCTGTTCGATTACACGACATTTGATCTTCAGACGAGAACTGGTCTTGGTCAATGCAATGATCTAGACGATTTAGTTTGATTATTTATCGATTGTTTCCTCTTTTCATTTTTCAAATTTGTAGAAATAAAAATACTAGCATATTCCTTTTGAAAGTATTGGGAAGTAAATGGTCTGGAACAGGGAAAGATTTATTCTGTCATAAAGTGAAAGCCCAAACTGGAAGCAAATGTGAAAAATGGTGAATTGCATAATTTTTATCAACCAAACGATTCAACTAAAATTGCCCATCTTTTAAAAAGTGATTAGGTTACATTTGATTTATTGCTAAATTTGTAAAATAAATTCTTTTTCAGAGTTAATTCACTATCAAACTAATTTTTAGAATATTTTTTTACAGACCATAGTAAAATTTTCAATCTTTCAAGAGAAATTTTTTTTATTATTTTACTGGCAGCAGATTGTTAACTTCACCTGTTCCCAACTGAAATATTAGTCATCATTCGATGTTGCCATAGTGTGAAATATATACAGCGCAGGTGTTACTTTGTAAAGCACATATTGCGGCTTTTCAGGTTTATTTTTAATTCCCTTTGCTAGTTTTCTTTATGAGCACATCTGCCTTTTCCACTTCGTTTTCAGATTAAGTTCCAAAATTCCGATTTTAAATTTAATTTATAAAAATAATTTAATGTATTTTGCTAGACGAATGCTAAAATAAAACGTTCAATTAGTTCGAAAATTTGAATATCTATAGTTAAAAAATATTTAAACTTGCCTTTAAAAAGTTGGAGATCAAATAAATATTACAAATGATTTGTCACAAGTTCAAAAAAAATATTAATATTTGGTTGTGCAACTAAATTGTGGACATTGATTGAAACCCTTAATCTGAAATATTTAAAATGTTTAATTAAAGCGCAACTTCTGACATTCCTTGAGACATCATTCTGCTATTGAGCAGTTTTAAATTAATATTTTTCTAATTGTCTGGTATGTTATACTTATCTTCATTACTCAGATTTAGGACTGTGTTGCATGCTAGCACAAAAATCAAATTTTCTATATCAAATGAGCATTGATTTTTAATGTGTTAATCGTCAAAAATGCCTGGTAGACCTCTAAATTCAAAAGAGCATGTGAAGGACACTGGCGTGCCCTTTGTAACTTTTATCGGATAATGATGGTGATATTATATATATATTAGGTAACAAAAGTTTATCAATGAAAACGAGTTAAAAATATGAATATTATTAGTCAGATATATGCAAAAACAAAATTTGTCGAATTTCTGACATTTTCATCTTTGTCACTTTTTATGTTTATAACCTTTAATTCTCATTTTTTTATTAATTGAAATAAAGCTATTTATATATAATTTTTTTATTAAATAAGTCTGAATTTAGATCTTAATTCTCTTCCCAGCATTCCTCAATTTTATCCATATGAATTTATGCAACTACTTTTTATTAAATTATAAAAATCTTGCAAAATCATAAGTTGAGGATGTTTAAGTAATTAGTTAGAAAAAAGCATTTCTTGATTTAATGCCAAATATAATGACTTATATTTCTTGCGATATTTTTTAATTCGGTTTCTGCTTTTTCTAGCTTTACAATACTTAGGTTTTGGTGATGAAATAAAAAGAAAAATCGTATGTTTATCGCCGTGGAAAAACCGAATATTAATGAAAGATTTTAAGGGATATTTTCATAAGCTTTCGAAATGCCTAGTATAGCGAATAGACAAACGTACAAACAGTTCTAGAACTAATAGAAAAGACAGTTCTAGAACTAATAAAGACAGTTCTAGAACTAATAGAAAAATTGTTAGCTCGAAATCCCATGAAGTTTGAATACCCAACAAATTCGGAAATTGGCTGTTAATGATAGCTCTTAATTATGAATTATCTTAAATAATGAATTTAAGATCACATTATCGTTAATTTTAATGCGAATACCTTATAAAAGACACAATTCCAGTCTAAAATTTCATGAACAAATATGGTCTCGTTTCTAAAATAATAGACTATTTGCATTATTTTTTTAATAAGGTTTGCAAATAGTACTTTTGAAAATTTACCTGGAAAGAAACCTTAGATAAACTCCAAATTAAATGTATCTAATTTTATCTATAAACTGGTGAAAGTATTACGATACAAAAATATTAATAAAGTGACAGAAGTCTTGAAATTTTTTACAAAAAAATTGAACTGACTTATAATCGAATATAGCAGAAAAGTTCTGCATAAAATTTCTATTCTTCTGATACATAGCAAAGAAGTTCCTGATTGGAAATTTGAATCCCAGCTAATGAAAATAAAATTTATATGCAGGATCATGTGTACATTTATTGATCAGGTGTTGTTGGTCTAGGAGTCGTCCCACAGTATGAATTACTGGATCCTTTTCGAAATAGAATTTGTATTCTAAAACTGGATATTAAGATAATCTGTTGCTTTTTATATGTTATAAAAAAAATCTCACTTCATCAAGACAACTGCTGTAAAATTTTAGTAATTCTCCGAAAAACTGTAACAATTTTCCCGAAATTCAAACATATTTGTAAAACGAAATAAAAGCGCAAAAACTATTCAAAATCACTAGTCACTCAAAGGATTATTTATCTTTTGAATGACTGGCTTTCCTCCAGAACTTCGGTGTGGCCTTTATTCATACGTTTCGTCTAAAAATTCTGAATAATCCTATCAGAAAGTAAAGTCAGATTGCAATATGGAACTCCTGGTAAAGTAAAATTCTCAAACTTGTAATAAGTACTGTCCGCATCTGTATTTGCTTTAAACTGTTATGGATTCTTTTTTACTCAATTCTTAAATGTACTATATTTTAATCTAATTAAGGAAGAGCAATGCATTTCGTGATTGACAAGACATATTTTTTTCGAACTTGTTAGAAATATGTTCATTACATTTACGAGCAATGAAATATACATTAATTTTGTGGATTGTACAAAATTCATTACAATTTTTTACAAGACTGCTCCAAGGAACTCTATCCGTTTGCCAATGGATCTAAATATTCAAAACTTTTAGTTTTCCTCATTTCTAGTGCATAAATAAGATAATTCCATATTTAAAAAATGTTAACATCGTTTTTCAAAAAATTATCAATATTTAATCGAGGAATATATTTATATTTCTGAATCACTTCGTATGAATTTGCTTACTTTTGAAGTACAAACAATGTTTAAAAATAAATATTAAATGGTTAAGGGTTATCAAATGCTTACGAAAATGCGGTTACTGCTAGATAATTTTATCATTTTTTTTAAATATAAAAAACACATTTATGATTAAGTTAATATTGCTGCTGTATATGTTAATCATAAAATTTCTGATATATTTCACATTCTTCTCGCTTTATATATATATAATATAAACTTAATGACAGTTGGAGATTACAGAATTGAAATGGAAATATTTCTTTTAAATATTAACGGTTTTTGCTTGTTTAAATTAATTCATTGGTTTATTCAAGAATAAGAATTCTTCCTTAATTTGGATGCACAAATTTATTTAGAAACAAATTTTGTAACTTCAACGCTTTTTATATTTTAAAAATTCTCACAATATTATTGCGAATAATGGGTACTGTTGATTGTAAAGATTTCTGCAACTAATATTTGACTCAACTAAGCACTCAAATCTTCTAGAATATTGATGGGAGTAATTGTAGGAATGGAATGATAAACATGATTTATTAATTCCCTGAATTTATCGATTTGTTTATCTTAGAGAGGAAAGAGATTCCGACTAATCGAAATATAAATACAATCCTGTTACTCTCTAAAAAGTAAATAGAGCATTTTAACAATATTTTGCACTCGTGTTCCTTTTTGAAATTTCATTTGTACTTCTATTCAATTTAAACGTTATGATTAGGGTTCCCAGTATTTCTTCAATTAATTTTGCAGTGCACTTGAATTTTTAATGCTAAAGAGGCTTTTTTTTTATCGTGAGTTCAATTCAAACCGATATGATAGATAAGAAATCGATCTTTTATAATTTTTTGCAGACTTTTCAGAAAATTTGAGGCCGCTTTTGGAAAGAATCGTAACAAAAATATGCAATTTATTCAATATCAAGTATTTAATACTCACGATTTCTAGAAGTTTTCCAATAGTTTGGTAATTTCGAATGCTAATTTTTTTTTATCAAGGACATGATTTAACTATAAAAATAATAAAATTGTCAAAATTCATAATCATCTAAAATTCTTCAATTATTAACACCTGGTGAAATTTGAAGCGCATTTAAAATTATTAATTTTTGGTTTAGTATAAATTAATATAGTTATTCTGAAAATTCTTCTATATGGTTTGAGTTTCATTTTGTGTAGAAAACATAAATTCTAATATGAGATCTAAATGTTAAATGTCTAAGTATTTATTTGAAGCAATGTTTAATTTTAAAAACAATTATCTCGTGTAATTGTGATAAAATTAAATTTATTAATACACTCTTGCAGTACATTAAGAAAGTTATTGATTGCTATTTATCATAATTAAAAGTCATTAATTGCTATTTATCATTATCATTGCAGTATTAATTATAATTCAATTATAAATAATACTGCATAATATAATAAGATTTAATACAGCTAAGAAGACGTTTGTCTTTTGAAAGTCTTGTCCAGTTTGCTCATTAAGTGATAATTACGAAAGTTTTCATTTAAAATTTTTATAAGGTTAAAAGATTATTATAATAAAATTTTTACTGATTAAAATTAGTAATTCTATGACAATTTCCAGTCTGGAGATAAATAACTAATAGTTATTCCTTTTTTTCATTAAATACTTTCTAGCGAAATAAAATATTTTTATATTGTTTCAAATGTTAATTATGTAAGGAAATTACATTTTTCTCTTAAAATTATTAGATTCTTTATTTATATATTGCACCAAATAACTATTTTAATCCATTAGTTGCCACAATCCCTATTTGGGGATTTTGGAATTAGACACAGTTCAGCGCCAAAAATATATTTGGTACGTTTGATATCTTAATTTCATTCCATATATGCAATATATGTCTGTATTGTGTCTAGCAGAAAGATTGTTTTGTTTCGTTTCTTTATTGCTTCTGTGTTTATATGAAAAACACCAAATTTAAGGAAAAATAATTGTTTTTTCAATTGTTTTCCTGTTGCTAATTGTTAATGAAGTTAATCATGTTTGTATACTATTTTTAAAGTTCCTTTTTTTTGTATTTTTTTAATGTTTCATGTTCCTTAAGTTTATGGAATTTTATGTGCTGAATTTCTTATGTCTACCGTGCTGAATTTCTTGTAATGTAATTTATATGGGCATACTGGTCACCTTTGAACCCCACGGCAGTTAAAGTGTTAAATAATTTAATAATGTGTTCTTTTTTTAGAATGACTGAGACTCCAAAAATATCTTTTAATTTTTAATTTTACTTTAACTTTTAAACTTTTAAAACTTAATAAACTTTTAATTTTTTGCACCAATGTATTTAGCATTTCTGTGAAGTTTCTAAAGTATTATTTTGTTAAAATAGAAACCATTATCAAAACTTAAACTGTTAACTGAGCTTTATAAAGTAAGAATTAGTTTAAACTTTTGTTATAAAGTGTGATAAATTGTTTTTTTATCTTGTTTTGCAGAAAAACGATATTTATGTTGTCAAATTTTCTCCGATTGCAATTTGAAAAAAAAAAAGCTTTTTTGAAAAAACTTTTGTGATCAAATTTATGTTCAATGAAATAATTAAATTTGATTCATGTTTGTTCCTGAGACTTATTGCGATTCATGTGCAGATGATTGAAGATATTCGAACATTTTCTTTTAGTACAATTAAACAGTATTTAGATAATAATTTAATGAAATAATATGCTATATCAAATACTGTTAATATAGCATAACTTTCAAAAACAAAAAATGTTTTAAAGGTATATAATTTAGAGTAGATATTTAGGGCTAAATATTTTTTTTTTAAAGAATCAAAACAGCATATCTTGTAATGCCTTTTTCCAAATATTAATTTTCTATATTTGATATATAGTACTTCTTAAAATTTGCAACATCATAATTGTTTTTGCTTTCTGAAATGTTTCATTGAAATGGCAATATTAAATTTTGTTCTGTAATTTATAACCTGTAATTTCTCAGCATTCATACAGTCGTTATAAGAGAACTCCCAATACTGCAAAATACTGCTGTGGCTGCACCAGTGTGTCTTTCCAGGACTAAACAATCGATAAAGAATATCGGTTTGCTGTTTTTCCCGATTAAAAGTGAGTTGAAAGTGTACCACTGTCACTTATGCTGATATAAACATGGTGATTATTATGGACCATGATCACTGCCTGCCTCAATTTTCTCCAAAAGCACTACTTTCTATACTACTCTGGTTGCCTTCTCTACAGTTGCCTTTACAATAGAAGATACCGATTTATGAATCGGAAACACGTTGTTGGGCGCTGGACTATATACCCATTGTGAAACTGCACACTGAATAATCCAGAACAAGTAATTCTGTGAATCTTGTCGATTGATTTGCAGCTGTTTCAATGTGTGAAATCAGGAATTGCCGTCAGAGAACGAAAGAAAATAACGCTGTTTGTAGTCAACTCTTGTATTAAGAAAGTGGACCTAGAAAGACTTGCGAAGAAATAAAATCTTGTAAGATACAAAACTCTTGCGAGAAGAAATAATAATAATAAAAAAACTTTTGCGAGGAGAAATAAACACCTCTTGCGAGAAGAAATTAAAAAAAAAAAAAAAAAAAA
>JAPMOR010078354.1:0-15548 GCA_026543865.1 Argiope aurantia
TGTTGGAAAAAACCTTTTGCCAAACCTCCCTTCTCAGAAATCTACAAATTCTAGAACCAAAAATGGTAAAATCTCGGACAAGCATCTATCAAGAATTATTAATTTTGTAATTTGTATTTCAAACTAATTAGATTTTCTTTCTTTTTTCAGGTAAATCAGTTTTCCCATCATTTTCATACTTTGTTTCACAGGGTACAAATTCATCATTAAGAAATGATAATCTTAATATTAGTATATTTGATGTCCTCATTGTGCCCTGCAACTGGATTCTTTTTCCAACCATCAGTAAAGACTCCGTTGGGTGAGATCGAAGGAATTTATTCTATACTTGATCTTGTACCAGTGAAAGAGTACCTTGGAATACCTTTTGCCAAACCTCCCATTGGAAGTCTTCGATTTTTGAAAACAGAACCTGTTGAAGCCTGGAGTGGTACCCTTAAGGCAAATAAACAGCCTCCTGCATGCATGCAATATACAGAAGGACCATTCCCATGGTATGATAATATGACTGGTAAAAGCGAGGATTGTCTTTATTTGGATATATACACGCCTTTCTATGCTTCTAAAGGAAGTAAGCTTCCTGTGCTTTTCTGGGTTTATGGTGGAGGATACACTCTTGGATCGAATCGCCTGGACGTGTATGACGGAAAAGCTCTGGCAAAGAAGGAAGGTGTGATTGTGGTAACAATCAACTATCGTTTGGGACTGTTTGGTTTCCTTACATCAAACACAAGCGATGCTCCGGGCAATGTGGGTCAGTAGAATATTTGCAATAATTAATAATAAAAAGTTAAAATTTTAAAATTATTAAATAAATAGATAAAATTTTATGTATCTCCCAAATAGAGATTTGGTGTAATGTTAGTAGTCAATACAAAACCAACTTCATTTATTTCCCCAAATTCTTGGAATAGTGCGTATTCCACTAATTTGTACTATCCTCTTTTAGTAAGAGCCTGGGTATGAAGAAAATATCACTTTATTAATTCAAACAAATAAACTTAAACAATGTATATAAAACGTTATGGTAGACATGAACATCAAGGAAGAATTAAAGAAACACAAATAAAGACGAATTAATATCCATTTCTGATTTCAATTCTTTGGCGTTGCTAGTTTGTACAGTCCTCTTTTAAGAAGAGCCTGATTATGGTCGTTTGAAATAAATAAATGCATTCTGTTCGGAACACTCATTTTAATAACAGTCATCATGTGCTCCAGAAACTAAAATCCTAAACTTTCTAATGTTTTGTCTTATTTTATCAGCGTTGTACGACGTAGTGATGGCGCTCCAGTGGGTGAATGATAACATCGAATATTTTGGAGGCGACAAGGACCGGATTACTATTAGTGGGGAAAGTGGTGGATCCTCGATCGTCAGCATACTATGTGTCTCTCCTCTGACCAAAGGCCTGTTCAGCCGAGCCATCCTTCAGAGCTCTTCCATCATTAATCGTAAGAATAACGAGTTGGATTATAACCTGAATCTTACACAGCGTCTTGCAGCGGCCGTCGACTGTACAACTGACAATTTCACAATCTATGATCACCCAACGGAGGTCGTTCAGTGTCTGAGAAGTAAGAAATAAACTTATAGCCTGTTCTAAGGTTTTCAGCTTTCAGAGTGTGGAATAGTTTTAAAACATATATGTTCGAAAAAAGAAAAGTGCTTTTTTGTGTTCTCCTATACAGAGAAAATACAGTACAGAGTACAGAGAAAATATAGTAATCATCAACTCGAGATTTTCCCGAATCTCCACGTTTTTGACCTCTCTGAGTTCGAAAAAAAATGTTTTTGGAAAATGTCCGTCTGTCTGGAATTGATAACTAAGAAATGCTTTGATTTAGACGGATGAAGTTTGGTATACGGTCTTCACATTAAATTTTATCAAATTTTGACCATATATGCTCAGAGGATCTGTCCTGCTGTTCAAATATAATTTAGCACAATAACTACAATACGAAGAGGGCTAGTTAGATAAAATTCGGTGTACAGAATTAGTATCTATAGCCCAGACACCTTTTGAAATGTTGAGCTAAATCCAATAAGGGATTCACAGGCTGTCGGTCTGTACTTTTAGAAACATATAAATGTGACAACTCCCAAGACGCAATGCCTAAAATATATCAAATTTGTTATGGGATTTTGTTAGTACAATTGTAGTTTTGTGTCAAAGTTTTGTTTTAATCGGTTGGAAAAAACGCGTCTAAAGCACACATTCAGTTTTCAGATACTATTAAGAGTAGGCCAAGGATTAATCGGCAAATAACTTTGTCAAGGATTAGACAATAGATTCATTAAAAATTCTGTATGCAGCTAAAGATTAATATTTCGTAACTATTGTTTACCATTGCCTAGCAAGGGATAACACCTTTATCAGAGAGTATACGAGAAAGTGTTTAGGGAAACCACTTCCCAATCTTTCATTTTCAATTACAATTAATTAAAATAAGTTGAAGTCATGTAAAAAATGTCACTGTGTCGAATGGCTTCATTATTGATGTTTACAAAAACAGAATTTCAGAATGATACAAACAAATTTTGCCTAAGTTCATGCAACCATTGACTTAGCTCTATAGTATAACATTAGTATATATTCATAATATATTATAAATAACATATCTCAACTCTGTAATATAACAAATATTGCTATATAGTCTAACTAAGGACTATAAATCGCTGGAAGACGACGGCGCATTCTATCCAGAATTTATGCTCTCAGCTAGAGTCATTCAAAAGCTACTTGTTTAAATAACAAATTTAGTAACGTCACCATTACAATACAACTGGCTATGTTTTCTTCTCTGTGAATCACTGATGTGTATTAATTTCCCCTAAAATTTCTCCTGGAAGAAAACACAGCTTTATTTTACAGCAAAGACTAGTTTTTCTCCTCACTCGACAAATCTGTGCACCAAAGTCTCTTTAACCTACATAAGTTGACACACTCTTTCTCTCTCGTTATCACTAATTCTTTACGCAACTAATAGCTTTGACTAAATACAAAGCAATTTCTAGCATTGGCTTTGAAAACGTTGTATATTCAAAGATTCTAATACACCTACAGGCACAGGGATAAAGAGTACCCAGTTTTATTTTGGCATCGTCCATTGTAAAACTATAACAAAGGTATTATTCAAAATAAATTAATGCACTAACTTCATGCAACCTTCAAAAGATCTTTGAATAAAAAATTTCACAAGGGGCCTTTATATATATTGAAATAAGAACAAAAATTAAAACTTCTAAAAGCAACACCCATTTTTCCCATTCAATTTTAAAACTACATAAAACATTATGCCCTAAAACAAAGTTTCATTAATCGAGATCTATTCCTTTAGGAATTATGAGGTAATAAAACTGTGACTTTCTAACGTTAAAAATAAATTTTGAAAATTTATACATAATACAGATATTGACCTAAATTTTGTTGTTATGAAAATACGAGGTATTCACAACACGTTTTGTACAAGTATTCTAATTACTACTTAGCTTATTTTAAAAATTACTTTTTGTTTTTAGATCTAAATGCCACATATTTGACGAGGACTTTATCGTCATTTGCTCCATTTTCAACGGCGTCTTTCTATCCTCAGTACGGTGACTCTCTTCTTCCACATAATGCCCTAGACGACATCAGAAATGGCAACTTCCACAATGTGCCCATCCTCTCTGGAGTTCTCAGAGACGAAGGTTCTTTCTTTCTTGCCACAGGTCATCACGAAGAGTTCGGCTTTTTTGGTAAGAAGGATCCACAGGTTAACAAGACTTACGCTACAACTCTGCTTCAAAGTACCTTCAGCAATTACACAGATCCACAAAAGTACATCGATTTCTACCTCAAAGACGTACCTGATGATGACTATGACCTGATCAGAAGGCAAGTCTACACTGCAATCGGAGATACCACCCTTTTATGTCCTGCACTCTTTTTTTCTGAAAGCTATGCTGAAAGGAAACAAAATGTATATTTTTATTTTTTCACCCATCGTCCATCCAATACACTTTGGGCAGAATGGATGGGCGTAGTACATTTTGAAGACGTGCAGTTCGTTTTTGGTCGACCCTTACTGGTACCTAAGAATTACACTGCAAAGGAAATTTGGTTAAGTAGCCAAGTGATGAAAATATGGGCAAACTTCGCAAAAAATGGGTAAGTAACACTGAAACTCTATCATTTATAACTTTGAAACTAAATTTCGCAATATTTTGAGAGCAAATGAAAAATATATTATACTTGATATCAAAATTTAAAAAAAGGCGGCACAGAAATATTTACTGACGATGAGAAATTACAATTCCTCTTCTAGATTATAAAATCCTCTGCATGAAAAATATTATTTAAAGGCTATTTGCATTAAACGTATCGTAATGAAGCCTTTTCTGCGTGTAGTCCAATCTTTGTGAATATAAGTGGCACATCATTGAAACTTATATGACACTATTTAATTAATGATAAAAACGTTAACAAGAATGTGAGTGAACACTCGTGAATTCATTTATTAATAGCCCATAACTGGAGACGGTAGTCAAAATGACCTCGTTGTTTTTTAGCTCTCATTATCACGTGGTATTTTGTCCTTGAATGCAATAATCTTCTTTGTACTTTCAATAAGTTCTTTTAGTAGTATGTTGCCAAAAGTCTAAGTATGAACACGTGCGTATAACTGATTTATTCTTTTTCAAGTTTTTGTTATTATTTATGGAGTCACTGTCTACATCATTGTGGAACTGTCATTAAAAAAAATTATGACGCACCCGTTATTTTCTACGTATTTCGCATTGCAATTCGCTTCCTTTCTCTAAAATAGCATATTGTTCTTTAAAAAGAACTGAATAATATTTAACAAGGACCTTCTAAGGAAAAAAATTCAACCATGTGGTCGAGATTAAATAAAACTGTAATGCAATAGTTCGAAGAATACGAAATGTCGGAAGATGATTCTGATATTAGCGACGCAGAAACGATTATACGCGATCATTAAAAAAAAAAGATCAAGAAAGTGAGGAAAATTCAGGCGTAAATTCAGAAGAGGAAGTCGACATGGTTGAGATGAAAAATTATTTCTATGGGTAAGGGAAAATTATAATTAAGTGGTTCAAGTAGCCGTTAGTGAGTTCACATTCGCGAACGCCTCAGGCACAATATTGTTTTGAAGCTGCCCAGAATTCGCCCTAATTTTCAAATGCTATATCTGACTGAAAATGGAACCTGGAGCCACATTTTCTCCACCGACAAGTTGCTTATGATTGTAAAAAATACAAATCTTAAATTTACTGCAATTAGGCAAAAATATAGAGATCAAAAGAAATCAGATTTGCGTTATTCGGATATAGTGGAATGAATTTCGCGAGTTTGGGTGTCTACTGTTTTGCATTGATGCTTTTAAATTTGAATAATACAAGAAGAATATAGAAATATTCTCAAAATAATATTTTAAAATATTGTATTCTCCGTTTTTGTTTGTTCAATTCTAACAGTTATCAACTTTATTGTAATTCCATAATATTTGAATAAAGTAAATACACATTTAAATATTGTTTAGGTTTTCCTTATAACATAGTTCCAACATTTAATATTATAACATTTAACATTTTTAATATTACATTTTTGGTGATTATATGATTTCCAGAATGTTTTGTGTTTCCAAAATAAATTACAAAATAAAAGAAAAAAGAAAAAGAGCAATGGAGTCTTTTTGACTCCATGTCTTTGGCCGCGTGAGGAAATTCATGTCTCCGGTTACGGGATAATTAGCTCTCAAACTTTCGCTGCCTTTGTAAGTTTGAGAGAAGTAGTAAAAAAAAAAAAATGAAATGAAATTTGCTACAGCAAATTTCTAATTATCATGTGACAACATTTTTTTTTCTCGATGAACTGCTAAGAGCTACAAAGCGATATTTGAAACTCAGAATCGAAACGGAGACGTTTTGCGTTGAAGTATGTAATTCAGAATCCAAATGGACAAGTTCTGTGTTTGGAGTTGAATGCGGCGATTGAGAATCTGCAACACATTGCTTACGTTAATAGCGTACGATAATACGTTAATTTGAACGTAAAATAGCTTTCTTCGTTCCCGTTGTAAATATATTTTACGTTCGTGTTTAATTCGATTTGCTTCTAATTTTAAATTTTCATCATTCGTTTTTGTTGATTGAAGGTTTTGCCATTTCAAAGTGTCGTTTAGCGCGCTTGGAAAGCCTTCCAAACCACAGGTACAGCTGTGAGAAAGGTTGGTGGAGGCCGCCCCAGGAAAACAACTGCAGTGGATGACCGACATATCGTCCTGCAGGCGGAAAGAACCCGAAACCAGTCAGCAAGCGCCATTGCTCAGAAACTGTGTGCAGCAACAGGGCGACAAGTGTCGCGTTTTACTGTGTCCAGACGCCTTCACAAAGGTGGCCTATTCGCCCGCCGTCCTGAACACTGCATCCCTTTGACAGTTTCCCACTGCAGGCACCGTTTAGAGTGATGCAGGGAGCACAAAAACTGGACATCTCATCAAAGGAGTCGTGTTCTCGTTACAGATGAGAGTCGTTTTAGTGCCACAAGCGATTTCCAACGCCAGTTGATTTGGAGAGAGTTCGAGACATGGTTTCATCCCAGTAACATCACGGAAAGAGACCGATTCGGTGGTCCTGGAGTTGTCGTCTGGGGAGGCATTATGATGAACGGGCGGACTGAGCTCCACGTTTTCGACAGAGGTTCTGTAACTGGAGACCGCTATTGTCAGGAGGTGAAACTTCCCCATGTGCGTCTGTTCCGTGGTGCCATTGGATCAAACTTCGTTTTTATGGATGACAATGCACGGCCACACAGGACTCATTCTGTTGAGGAGCTCCTGGAAAGTGAAGATATCACTCGAATGGATTGGCCGGCGTGCTCCCCTGATTTAAATCCGATAGAACATGTGTGGGATGCTTTGGGGAGACACCTTGCGGCACGATTACATCCTCCTGGGAACACACGACAACTTAAACAGATGCTGATTGAGGAATGGGCACTCTTACCTCACGAACTGTTGGACAATCTGGTCCTGAGAATGGGGAGACGGTGCGAAGCAACCATTGCTGTAAGGGGAAGGCATATCCCATACTAAGGAACATCTGTTTGCTGTTCTTCCTCTTGGACAGACAATGAGGTGTAACGATACAATGAGTTCAATAAAGCCTTTTTTTGTTTCATTCCATACTGTATGCATTGTATTCATTTCTGCGCAACTATGCTTTCGTCATTCTTTCAGAACAAAATGCTGTATCTCATTTCTGAATTTCATGTCTCTCAGATGATTTCTCGTGAAGTTATGGCAAAAAACATACCTGTTGCTTAAGTTTTGCACACCATTGTATATATCGTTCTGAGACCCGTCTGCTCTGTACTCCGTCTAACAAGCATCAACACCTTTGACCAGCAGAGGGCACTCGTCATCAGGCGTTAGTCACTACATATATATATATATATATATATATATATATATATTGTTGACGATAAATCGACAATTTGTTGCCTACGCATTTTTAGGCTTCAAAAACCTCAAATCAACATACATCATGTTCTCACATGATAATATGTTAACTGAATATTTTCAACGAAAGGAATAAATCGTTTTCAGTTAATTTTCCATTTTTTTAATTAAACAAATTATGTTTTTAATATTTAAACTCTTATATCCAATACATTTTAAACACCCAATTATTAACAAAACTTGCATATTTGTGCAAGATGCTATAAAAAAATTAGTTTTAAATCTAGTTTCAATAGTCACATGCCTTTTTTTTATTATTATTAAAGTCAGTTTTTAGAGAAACCAAACTCTAACTTTATTGCTTTTTATTTCAGGAATCCAGGTGCTTATCTTAACTGGCCAAATTATTCCAAAGAAAATCACACATTTCTGACTCTAAATATTAGCAATTTTGGTAATCTTGGCACTGGACCTCATCTGGAAAATTGCGACTTTCTGAGGAGCTATTTTGGATTTTAGAAACTTCTTTAAAACAGTGGAGGACTCAAAAAGCACGAAACCATGAGCCCAGTAGCAATTTTTTTTAGAAATTAATTGCATGAAATGAAATTAATTTCATGAAGCATTTTCATATATATCTAAATTTTTTCAGTAATTAATTCATCCAGATAAGTCATTTGGCTGATATAATCTTGCTTTAAATTAGCTATAAAATTTCTGCTTACTTACAGTTTATTAATAAAAACTTGAAATTTTTTTATTCATTTGTATATATTCAAAAGCAATAAAGGGCTAACGAAAATGTCTAATAGTTAACTGCGCTCTTACATTTGTATAGATTATACATTTGAAATTAAATGTTCGCAAAAAGCAAAAATTATTTTTCTGATTATAAATATATTATTGCTTGATCAAACACTGTTACTTGTTTCCCGTCGACAAGCAGATGATAATCTCTCAATCAAAATGTATTTCAAATGCAAACTCACCTGGTATAACGCAATGCATGAAATAGATAAACTCAGAGTTACAAATGATTATCTGCAGTTCGATATTTTTCCCTAACACCATTATCTCATTTAAAAGTCCAAATCTCAGTAAAAACTATAGAAAGCGTGGTAGATAAAAATAGGAAATATTTCAATAGCCTGAAAATACTGAATGGTGTTTGTGTTGTGATTAAAACTTTGTAAATACGGATTTGGAATATAAACCGCCTCAAAATTTAAGATTAGCGTAAAGGAAACAATATCGTTACAATCAAATCCAACCATCACTTCAACAAGTAACTGATTTATAACTAGATACTCAATAATAAACAAACACACAATATTATATTGAGATAATATTGAATTTAACAATCTCAATTTAAAATTGGAAAACAATGTGTTCTGCTAGTCAGAAAGAATTCGTTTATATAATTGCATCCGTTTATCAAACTGAAGGGGGAAAAAAATGTGCTATTCGAGCTAATAAATCAGCAAGTCAACATAGTAATAATAGAAACAAAAAAACAATGCACCTTCTTACAAATATATATATGTAATAATATCTCTTAATTTAATTTAAATCCTAAGTAGTTTCCTAAATTTTATCTTAATTTAGCCAACATTAACATCATTCCAATATGGTCTCTTATTTTCGAATCCAATTCCACTTTATTTAATTAATTAATTCTACACAAGATCTATAAAAGTTTTGATTTTCATTATTTTCTCATGTTCCAAGTAGATGGATAAAAATCCCTAATGCTTATAACATTCTTTTAAAGATACTTAAGATTCCCTTTCTTAAGTTGACACGTGTCAAAGAAACCCCTATTGAAATCTCACAGTAAAATTACTAACGGGAAAAATTTCGCTTTCTTTTCTGCTCTTGTGTCGCAATGCAGTCTTGCGTATCTTTTGTAATAGTTTGTTTCTTGTACAAATGATGCCTCCCGGGATGAAATAAATCGAAGTTAAACTTTCAATTGTCACTTCTTCCCGGTCACGCATTGTTAAATTTACGTTTGTGTGTGAACTAAAACCAAAGAGAAAAAAAATCATTGTCTTGAAAATGCTAAGCTTTTAAATTCCACCTTACTGTTGTATAGGTGTCCAGAAATTTCAAATTTATATAACAATCCCCCTTTTAGAAATGAACAATTTTCTTTAAATATCATTAAAAATATTTGTTTTTGAAAAATTATAGGAAGATTAACGAATTTACTTGAAAATCCACAAGGTTTTAAGGTAGTGTTTATGCTTTATTGAGATGAATATCTGATTATTTTGAAGTTTTGAGTGAGGACTGAGCTTTGGCTAATTGCAGTGTTGCATTGCGGCAGTGACACCTTAAATAGCAGTATTAGTTGATGTTGCTGAATGGCGATCAGCGCAGGAAGAATTTTCAGCAAACTTTGTAAGTAGTAGAAATCGATGATGGCACCATAGCAATAATCACTGTTTAGCTTATAAACAGAATCAGATAAAAGAATATTATTGTAGGAAGAGTCTACTAAGATTTAAAAAGTAAATTGTAAGTGCATGTGTCTAAGATTTAAAAAAAAATGTCCATTACTGGATGACCACTGTTTCTTACGAATTCCAAACGATAATATTTTAAAAGAAGAATAAAGTGCAATTCATTCCTCTTGATTCCACTAAAATATTTTTCTCTTCCTCTCCCCCCCCCCCAGTAAATGAAACAGTGAATTTCAGCAATTCAAAATTCTATTGTGCATTTTGAAATGACAATTCTGATCAGACATGAATCATCATTAAAAACAGAGGTCAGAGGCCAACTTTTCAAAGTTTGACTCTTTAAATCACTTTTAACTAAAGTCAGGTTACACCAACACTGTTTATTTTACTCCGGGACCTCTGGTTATTTTAACTCTTCAATCAAAATGTCGATCATTCATAATCGTTACGTCGATGAAGCTTCGTCATACAATGAAAAATGTTTTGTCCTAATAAGTAGCATTGGTTTCTTTTAATATATTAATTAAAGTAAGCTATGTTTAAATAGCCATAGTTTTGAATTATTCCATTCGATTAAAAGAACAAAACAATCTCTCTCTAAATAAAAAAATATTATTTTATGGAATAATGTGACGAATGTTCTTTTAAAATGTTATTTCCTCATTTAATTAGAGCAGTGAATGAATGAAAAACAAAATAATGATTGTGGTAATAAAAAGTTTTTTTTTATTTCTCCAAAAGTAAATAATGTGATATAATATACCAGTTACGGAATTTATTTTAGTCGTAACAGATAAGTGTCAAAAAAATCTGATGTTATTCCAAATTGGTGATAAAAAGGGAATTAAGGTCACGTAGTTAATGCTGTGTAATTAGAGATGAACTTGCTATTTAAAATGTAATTCTGCTGCAATTCTGCATCAGTTTGAATACAAGTAAGTTATGCTATATTACATTATATTAAAGTGAGTGATATTTACTGGTGATTATTATGCAAGAATTCTCATACAAATTTCGTAGCATTGAGTTACCACGATAAAATGAAAAAAAAAAAAACATATCTATGAAATGTAAATCCTGATGACACATGCCGTAAAAATATCATATGCCTACAAATAATAATTGTAATAACAAAAAACTTCGATGTAGGAAATGTTAAGGTAATAAAGCCTATTCATTCCTGGTTTTATTCTATTAAGTGTTAAAATTTAGTGTTTAAAAAGTATGGAAAAGAGAAGATCCATATTTATGATGTATTTGTTCATTAAAGTCTCAAATTTAAGATGAAAAAATTAAATGTAAGTAAAAAAAATATAAGTTCTTCCACAAAATGCTACCATTATTAGAATAATTTTTAAGATTCTTGACATATTTATTAATGCTTCAAACTTTTCTGTATATTACGAAAATTTAATACCATGTCAGAACTAAATATTTTTGTAGCATTTTTACGAGTTGTACAAAATTAATTAATTTCGTTAATTTTTGAGTTTTCTGAAATCAACTAACCCTCGTATAAGTGAGGGTTGGATTTTGCAAACTAAAAATTTAGCTAATAAATTTATTTGTTATTATTCTGTATAAGACTTCAGATTTTATAATCAAATAAGCTAAAGCATTCTTAAATGTTATAATCATAGTTCTACATATAAACCAATTTTTTTTCATTTTCTTTATTTAATTTGGAGAGAATTTTGATATTAAAAACGTTGCCTCTATATCACATCAAAGAACACAGTATTCAGTATTTTTAAATACCCACACTTGATCGCGTGGAAAAAATACCGAAAAATGTATTGTTTTTAAGTAATTAGATTCTTTGGCGTGAAAAAAAAATGTCAAAAAGTAATTCAATACAGCACCGTCTCGAGTATCCGGCTTCCGTGATATCCAGCCTGGTTTTTCAAAGACTAAAAACTGTAAGTTTTGACTTATCTTATGGTTGCCGTTTCGTTTCTGTGTATAGTTTATCAATGAAAAATAAAATACCTTTGAGTCAATTTTCTTAAGAATCAGATCTGTGGTTAACGTTAATGCTTTGTTTATGTTTTCATCATTTTAGTGAGGCATTACAGAATTTATGTAAAAATGTGGACAGTTGATATCCTTTAATTTACTTTTTATCTCATAAATTCTTGAAATATGCAGTGTAGTTTTTAAACATATATAAACTACCAGTACAGAGCCTTCTGTTTTAGCTCGACCCGTTATTGGCAACTGCTGTGATCACGTCCGCGTTCACGTGGTTTGAGATAAATGGAGGACTTATCAATCAATAAGAAGCGAGAATATACATATTATAATAGTGAGTTTTGGTATAAAAACTTCATCTTCTGGTATTGGTGGGCAAAGAAATGAGTTCATTGAACTCTGGCTTATCCGGTGTGCTCTTCCGCCATATTAGATCAAAGATCTAGACTATCGGGAATTTTATTTTTACATACTAAACAATACTTTTTTTATACTTGTTAAATAGGCACTCTGAATTAACAGAAATTATCACAAATAGATACTCTGAATTAATTCAAATGTACACTAATTTCTGTTCATTTTAAAATCCAAGTTTCAAAAAAGTATTCCTGATTTGTACCACATTTTGATTAAATATCTAGAGTATGTAGAAATTTTCTTATAAGTAACTTTCTAAAATATTTTGAGTTTATTTTTATAATTGACTGGAGCGACAAACTAACTGCTAGCATTTCAGTCATAAAGACAATTGCACTGTCATTCAAACTAAATTTTTTTAGTGTTTATTGTGGTCAATGTCAAATGAATGAAAATACCTCAAAATATCGATAATGAATGATTTCACTTCAATCAGACCGTGGAAGTGTAGGACAAAAGTTGCAATTTAACAAAACTCTCCGGTGGAGGAGGGGGTTGGTGATATCGTTATCATATTTTAAAAATCTTTCAAAATCTGGCTTAGTAAAATTCAGATAAGATTTCAAGTAAATCAAAAAACTAATATAATGCACACACATAAATTCATATATTTTTTAAACGTTTGATCCATGATGCAAAAAGTACAATGATCTTGAATTCTTTAAAATTTACTAATATTTCATAGCAGTAGAAAATACTTATTTTAAAATTTTGAATACTCCACATTAAAACCAACAAAAATAATTAATTCGCTTTCTTTTCTGAATGAACATTTAAATCCTGGGATATGCTTCGATTTTATATTTTCTTACTTAATCACTGAAACCTTACCGATATATTTAAGTGGTACTTTAAAGGATTCCCACTTAGGAATTAACAGCAATTTGACTGTGTAAAAAGAGATGTGAATCTTCATTGTGGAGCTCCAAATTCCAGGCATAAGGGAAAGCCAAGATCTACAAAGAAAAAAATTACGATTTCAGTTTCATAGAAATAAGTTACACAACAGTAGAAAATCGTAAGTATTAGCTACGCAATATTGCACAGAATATACAGGGTGTTTCAGTGAACCGTTTCAGAACATCTAAGAGGGGTAGGGTACATCCTGACGAACCAAAATCATATACTCATGGGCAGTCAGAAATGCTTTCTTTACGCGGTAGATGGCGTTGTGGGAAAAGTCCGAGCTTTCGTGCAGGGAATCTTCATTTCGCACAAGAACGCCAAGTTAGTAGGATGGATGATTACACGATCGCAGAGTTACCCGATATGCATTTGGAGTACGGGGCTGCAAATTGTAGTGGGCCAGCCGCACAGCGTTGGTACGCGGAATGATATCCGACGAGGCGTATTCCCAGTCATAAATTCTTTACAAGACTGCAGCAAAGGTTAGTTGAAACAGGTTCATTAGAAAGAGCCCACAGGGACAGGGTAAGAACAACACGGACTGCAGACGCCGCACAGAATGTGCTGCAGCATGTACAGGGGAATCCAAGAACGAGTACACCAAGTGTAGCAAACGCAATCGGGGTTTCCCATTGCAGCGTCTGGAGGATTTTCCGAGCAGAAGACATGCATCCGTTTCACGTGCAGCGTGTCCAGACACAGAAACTGGAGGATTATGTACCTCGTATTGCTTTCGCACAGTGGTACCTGGGAAAATGTGCTACAAATCCTCCTTTTCCTGCTGAAGTGTTGTTTTCCGACGAGGCATCCTTCACAAGGGAAGGAATTTTCAACACGCATAACGATCATATCTGGGCGGACGAGAACCCGCATGCAATACGACGTCGTGCAGCATAGAATCGATTTTCGGTCAATGTATGGGCCGGTATTGTGGGAGATCACCTCATCGGATCTTACCTGTTACCGGTTCGTCTAACTGGACCTACGTGCTTGCTCTTTCTGCAGGAAATATTGCCACAACTTTTGAGAGATGAACAGATTTCTGCATCGACGCAACGGACAATGTGGTTCCAACACGATAGAGCCCCTGTCCATTATAGCGGAGATGTTCGTAACTACCTGGATGTCACATTTGGTCAACGGTGGATCGGACGTGGGGGTCCCGTGCGTTGGCCTGCTTGGTCACCTGACTTATCATGTCTTGATTTTTATTTCTGGGGTCATATGAAATCGTTAGTTTATGACACTCCTGTTGACACTCCTGAGGAGCTCGTTGCAAGAATCGCAGTAGCTGTCGGAAAGATTCGAGATATGCCTGGAGTATTCCAGAATGTTCGGATGTCCATGCGTCGGAGATGTGAGGCGTGCATGGTAGCCCGTGGAAGAAACTTTGAACACTTACTTTAATCCATGTACCTTTTGCTTCTTTTCAGGTATTATTAAAACGATTTCTCATTTACGGTCTCTTTTCTTTATGGTGCTTCTGTGTACAACACCACTTGAGGAAAGCATTTCCGACCCCACATTGCTCTATGATTTCGAGTTGTCAGGATGTACCCTACCCCTCTTAGAAGTTCTGAAACGGTTCACTGAAATACCCTCTATATTTTTGCGTCTTATAGAAATCTGTGGTCTTAGTATTCAGACCCAAATTCAGAACAAGTGGTATGGCTAAAATTATTATCCTAAAACTGAAGCATTTATTGACAAGAACATATTTGTTTTCAACACTTCATTTCAAAGACTAATTATTCAGTCCGAATAAATGTTGTGTTATTTATTAAATCATTCAAGAGAAAACGATTTCATTCATTATGATGCTGTTATACTATATATTACAGCAATAATGCCAAATTTTTTAAAATTTTGCTTACATTTTAATGAAACGATAATGAATTCAATAACAGCAAATAAAAATGCACAATATGCAATCATCATTTTATAAAAATATTCAACACTTCATATGGGAGTTTTTTTTAATTTGAATGATAAATTTTTGGATTTTTATTTTATAAGATTGTGCAGACTTATTCAGATTCTAAATATTTTTGTCTTTTATAAATAACATTAAAAGAATAAAGCACAAATTTTTATCAATATAAATTTTAAAATATGTTTTCTTGAATTGAATATTTTCGCTGTTTTTCAACTGCTGTAAATAGTAAATAATAAAAAATCGATATGCATGAAATTTTAAATACGTCTATACTTATTACCTCAATTCCTATCGAAACCTCATTGTCTATCTAAATACGCTTACCAAATTTCATTTATCTAGCTTCTTGCGAAGCTGCGTGTTTGTATAATACGCTTACCAAATTT
>JAPMOR010078356.1:0-13867 GCA_026543865.1 Argiope aurantia
AACTTTTTAAGTATCTTAGGGTACACCCAGATGAAAAACTTAGCTGGACAAAACCTATTAAATATCAGCCAGTAAAATAATTAAACTCCATGAAAACCTTTGCAAATTCTCACGAAATACCTATGGCCTCAACAAGAAGCAGAGATGAATCTTATATTAAAAATTTCTGAAAGCATACTTGCCGTTCCCAAGTCGCCATCTCTAAAAATATCCCCAAAATTATCTTTAATGCGAAGATCGGTCCTCTTCTGTACCACAGGTGCCTATCAAACCATGCCAATTGCAGATCCCCATGTAATACTTGAAACCATTTTCTTGCATCTGCTACTATTTTATAAGAACAGCCTAAAATCTCTCATCAGAATCCAAATTTGGCTCTTCTCAAATGTAACGGCGATCAAATCAGAAGACTGTGGCTGCATTTTGTAGGCGGTTTTGGTGATCATTATTTCATCATATATTTCTTATAACAGAAGGACATTGAATTTATCACCATTTGTAAAAAAAAAATCTATCATGAACTAATTTTCAATAAAATGTATGTGTAAATCCAAGATCTTGCCACAAAATCTGAATTGCAGAAAAGGTTAGCACTTTAGCATTCTATTATTATAAAAATCCTTTCAATTAGGTTATAGTAACATGAATTTTCTTTTCCGAAATCATTTCTTGAATAACCATCTTTCTGTACAATACAAAGGAAAAAGCAGAAAATTAGCAATTTTTGTGAATTATTTAATATCAGCACTAAAAGGTAATAACTCTCTATAATTGTATTGCACAAAAAGCTTCAACTTTTCAATATATTTCTCCCCTTCTACGTTTCGAGAAGTTAATTTCTTTTTTTTTTCTTTCTGATTTATCAATTGCATGTTGATTGCTCCAAAAACGAAGAGAAAATGACGCTACTGTAATTAACTATTCCCATTCTGTGGAGCCCTGCTTTGGAAGGCAACTAATTTGTACAATTTGCAAAAGCCTCATTAGAAAGTAAGGGAAGAAATTGCTTCTTCTCTAAATCACTCTTCAGACGTCAGTAATTGTCTTGAAAATGTTTAACGAACCCCAATTAATGGAGCAACAGCGGTTCAGAGTCTTCGTGTCACGCGCCAGCTCTTTATTTGGGAACTATCTTTCATCGTAATGAACTATCTTTCAAAAGTTTAAGGGATGTATTTTAATTATTAAAGAGACCACTTGCAGCAGTCTTGAATCAATTTTGACAGGGCTAAGCCCTTCGACTTTGAGGTTAAACTACCTGTATTTGCCGGTTTTGACGTTGCAGCCACCGACTGTGTATATTTTCTTACTGCTCATTCCATGGTACAGTACCGGTTCTGCAAGTTTCAGATATATTTTGAAAAACCCTACTCCCCTAAAAAAGAAAGAAAACCCAACTAGATTTCACTCTCCCACTTCATACTCGCTTATTTTAATTTTAAAAAATTGAAATTGTAGAATAAAGATTTCCGTAATGCGTGCGCATTAATAGAATAAATTTAAAAAATAAATAAGCTAATAAATGCATAGAAGCAATTATTTTAAAGGAAAAATTATAGTTGAGAATTATTCTTTCAAAAGTCATTTTTGCCTGCTTTCATTCAATTTAATTCCTTCAAATTTAATTTTTTTTAATTATAAAATTTATTTTGACATATTAATCTGTTTTTTAAAAGTAAAGTTAAAATGCTTGCTCTTAATTGTTTTACTAGAAATACGATTAGTCAATCTCAATTTTTGGAGAATAATCCAGACTGGATATCTTAAGAGCCTTTATATCAATGTTAAGAATTTTGTTGCTATTTAATGCTTAAGTTTTCAAATAAAAAATATCAACTTACGACAACTCCGGACATATTAGAAACGCTACTCCTCATATTTTCAGAAATGAAAAACTAGTATCTTTTTGCTTAATGACTAGATTCAAATGATTAAATTTAAGCCTTGCAAGTCTGTTAGAATTTCTAGCAGATGCAACAAAAATCAAGGGTTATAAAAGAACATATTACATCGGTTTCCTGTTATCTATATTTCCCCTTCCTTTAAGAACAAGATGGATTTATTTCACTCTTCTTCCCTATCGGTGGAGATGAAAAATCACTGATAGGAAGAGATGTGCTTCATTTCACTTCGACGAGAAAATGAAAGTTTCTATATGATCAGTAACCTGGATAAAGGTTCTTTCGATTTGATTGAACAACTGTGGTATATTCGATTCTTTCTTCCAATGTTCACTTCTGTAGTTTCCGTTAGAGGGGAAAAGAAGAGGCGTTTCACCGTGACAGAAGAACGACCCTCCATTGGAGATAACAAGTCGAAATGATCTCCCTCCTGCTTCAAGTTAACCGTTAGGCTTTGAGGTCTTTGAAGAGAATGCACGGATTAGGGACGTGAAACCGATAGCAAGAAAAATATTCGATTTTTATTATCCATCAGGAGAAGTACCTTATTTAAAAAAAATAATAAATATATTCTTAAGCAATATAATTCAGAATTTCTAGATTTGTAACATTTCCTGAATTATTTGCAATTACTGTTAAAAGTGAAAATGAGTTCCAGTCGTATTGAATAAGTGACAATATAAGTGATTTTAATTTGAACAATATATTATTCTAAATTCAAAAGTCCAATAAATATTATAACATTCAAGTAATTATCGGATCGGCAAAAATAAATTTCTGAAATATATTGAAAACTACAGTGAACGAGATTAATTAGCGAATTAGACAAAAATTTTATTGTAAAATAAACTCGCCAAATGAAGGAGAATGGTGTTCATATTTCAGGACACGGCTCCTCTAGAGCTATTGATTGGAAATGAAAATCTTCAGAGGTTACAAACATTTCTTAAGAAAGCATAAATAATAACGAATATCTTCAGATCATAAATTTGTGTACTTAAATTCGAAAAGAGTTAATGAATTATTTAAAATATTAAAATATACAATTTTATATATCTACTCTAAAGTAACTCTACAGTATATGTATCTATTATTTCTAAATTAAAATAAAATATATTATCCCAATTTAATACAAATATTAACTAAAAATTAACATAATAATGTATCTTCATAAATATTTACTACATTTATATTAATAATTTTTTTTAAATATTGAAATTTTAAATATTAAATAAAAAATATAAATATTAAAAATGTTTCATTATTCTATATGAAATTGCTTGAAGCAAATACTAGTATATATTTGCCTCATACAAGAAGGGATATTATATGATTAACTCATTGAGGAGTTTCTCATCACGAAGTTGCATTTTACACTTGAAAAACTGAGTTATATTGCTAAAAGGATGATGTCACCATACGAGAACACATTTGGGATACTTCTAGATGTGATTGTGAATTTAACATGGATTAACGAAATGATACTTCGAGGAAAATGTGAGAAATATGCTGAACGATTTTATTCAAATTGAAATCTCTAAAAATTTAAAATAATCCTCATATTAAAATAAAAATTTGGAGCAGTCTAAATCTAATAAATTCCATGAAAGAAGCCATGATTCATCTTGCTATCATGTGGGAAAAATTGACATTTTTTGAGTAATTTTTCACACTTCAATGTGGAAAAATTTCGTTTAAAGAAAATATTAAAACTGATACCATTTTTGTAAATATTTTGCTGAAAATAATTTTTAATTGTCAATGTGCAAAAAACACATTTTTTAATTCATAAGTTTGAAGTCAAATATATAAGGCAATTTATATAAAAATTGTTGTTGATTACAATTAAAATTCGAAACAGCATTGCATACAGTTAATTTTAATTGTTCTCCAAGAGAAGCTGAATGATGATGGAGGTTTCGCTACGTGACATTTTTTAGGAAGATTACCTATTGCTATGGTTCTCATTAAAAAACTTCGAGGAAATTCCTGCAGTCTTTCATCAATCATGATCTCTACATGATGATATGGTTTTATTAGCAGAATAACTCAAGTAATTTTGTTTCGATTTTAACAATCTTTGAATATGTGGTAAGAAAAGTAAAAATCTCGGATGAGTTCGTATATGGCCCATCTATCTCAAAGGGGATGAAAATGATGAAGGGGTTGACATTTTCATTTCGCTATAACTTCTTTAACATTGAAGGTAGAAAAAAAAATCAAATTGACACCTCATTAAGACAAACAACTTTTGATATAAAATGTTTCTATACCTGCAATTGCTAAGAAATAGGGGGATTTTCAACCTCTTTTTCCAGTATTAATAGTATGGTGTCAGGGTTGAAAAAAATGAAATGAAACTATCATTATTTCCTTTCCACACTTCGAACTAGTTTAAATACACCTAGACAAAAGATTAAAATCTTGAAAAAAAATAATTAACAAAAATATACTTAGAAAAAGTTTTAATGACAATATTATGTAAAAATGATCAATTTAAAAACTTCAAGAAGCTTTCCGTTTGTTTTTTTTAGTTTTATTCAATATATGTATACTATAAATATTTTTAAATGAATTTCGTTATTCTAAAGCTTTTGTTAATTTGAGGATTCTTTGTTTTAACATTTGCAGCGTTACTAAGAGAACAGAATATTAAAATTATTGTAATGGTATAAGACAACAGTTATAGTATTATTCCAAGTATGGCACTTATATTTATCGTCTTATAGCAATTAATACCCCCCCCCCAGAAAAAAGATCTACAATGATGTCATGTTAGTCTTTAGACTATGTTCGACAATGACATGCTAAAGTTTGCCAACGGGATGCAGTCAAAACCCAAATGCCGAAAAATAAAATAAAATAGAAAACTGATGATAAATTTCATTTTACTGCAATAAAAATTTATAATTGAAATGTTTAATTTCTGAACAGATGAAAGCTTAATTTCAATAATAAAAAAAGCAGAGGATTTTTTTTCTCTTCTAATATAAATGAAATATCAAGAACAAATTCGTGCTTTCTACCGCAAAATGCTATTGTTTGCATTTAACTGAATAAAGAATATTTGCAAACGATAATTAATTTCTTCAAATATATTTAAAATTCAGAAATAAACTTTCACTTCCTGCCGATTAATACAAACTTCTGGCACTTTATAGAAACTTCAAATGTTTTCAATACTATAAACTTTTTAACAAGCCAAGGTTAGTAAATTATTTCTATAATATTTGTACCTTGATATCATTTATTTTGCAATAAATACTGAATTGTTCTGTAGCAATAAAATTATTATTTATGGCTGATTCAATATGTAATCTTTCATCTTTCCTTTATCCTATATGAAGAATAGAGAAAGTAATCGCCAAAAATATTTTGATGAAACTCTTCATTTCAGTCCTCTCTGAATCCATGAAACCCCTCAGGGAATCACCTACTATAGGTGAGTACGGGTGTCCCAATCTCGAGGTACCCAGTGATCTTTACTCCGTTTCAGCTCGCTCTCCTCTCTGTCTTCTGCTTTCTGCTGTGTTTTTCCGTCCCTCGACGGCAAACGAGAGAGCTCTCCATGAAAAGCTGTCACCGCTCTGTTTGCTTCTTGTTTATCATGGACAGCCAAAAACCCCACGTGTTAGCCTTGCGCGGCGACCCTTTAGACGGGTGGTGCACTGTGGTTCCCTGTGCATCAATCGGCTGGTACCTAATCACCCGAGTGGTTAGTCTGCTAGGGATCAAGCGAAGGAGTTACTCTTTGGACTTGGCGTTAAGGGTGGTCACTGTCCCCGGTGGTAACTCTGAGCGTATAGGTTTCGGCTAGCGCTAAGGTAAGCGCCGAGACTGGGAATGGCCAGAGCCGGTGGATACCTTCCCTTGTTGGATTCCGTGGTGGGCGGTACCATCGGGTCTGAAAATTTAACAATGTCATATGGGTAAATCCAAACGTTCAAACAATGTATCGACTATTCAAAATAATTTTCCATGTTTCTTTATTGTTCATCGAATTTCAGACTCTAAAGAAACATTCCACGGTGTGTCTCCTTTTCTTGTTGAAAAGGGTATTACTGGAAACCTAAGTGAAGTGAAATCTATTTAGAAACTCAGATCTGACGATCTTTTGGTTAAAGTTGGATATGCCAAACAAGCCAAGCAGATTTTAAATCTTAAGTCATTGTCAATTTCCGTAGAAGTTAATCCTCACCCATCATTAAACTCATGCAAAGGAGTTATATCATGCGGTGAATTGTATAATGTTTCGATTGAAGAGATTACTCAAAAACTAAAAGATTAGGGAGTGACCAATGTAAGACATATTACTGTAAGGAGGAATGGCAAACTCTTAAACATAAAATATCTTGTGTTAACTCTTCTAAATTACCAGATTATATTAAAGCGGGATATATGCGCCTTTCTGTAAGAACTTATATATCAAACCCTTTGAGATGCTTTATTTGCTAACGTTTTGGACATTCAAAATTTTCTTGCCGAGGGACACTGATATGCGCCCGTTGTGCAGAAGTCGGCCATGACAGCACTAACTGTACTAATGCAGAGAAATGTGTTAACTGCAAGGAAGATCACACTTCTTTTTCCGAAAACTGCTTTTCATGGAAACAAGAAAAAGAAATAATTTCAACAAAGATCAAAAATCAAATATCTTATCAGGAAGCTCGTAAATATTAAGTCTAAACTCCCTAAAGTTGGAAATAGTTACGTTTCTACCGTCCAAAAATTATCCGCAACGATATCCACTCAGTGGGATCCAGCTGATACAACTTCTTGCACAAATACACTTCTATGCACTTCTGCTTCGAAAGCATCTCCCTCAGTTAATGTAAAGAATTCTTCCACTGAATCTACTGCAGTAATCTGTGAAGATGCTCCCGCTTTACCTGATTTAACAGGTTTTTAAACTATCACAAATCGGAAAAAACTTAAAAAAAGATTCTCCAGTTAAAGAAAACATTACTTTTAATGCAGAAAAAATTACTAAATTTTACATCACCTCTCCTCGTTTAGTACCCAGTTCTGTGGTAATTAAAAATGCAGCTTCAACCTTGAAGGTTGCTACTAATGTTTGCGCTGTTGAAACTCCTTTACCTGGTGCTTCTAGTTTTACATCTGTTTTCCCTTCGGAAGAAACAAAGAATGTGCAGTTTCAAGAATCTGATGCCGATGCTGATATGAGCTCCACCTCTTCGTCTGAAGAGGATATAATTGAATATAATATGTCTGAGGATTTGGAAGGCTCGCCTCCCCCACTCTCTAAAAAACGTGAAAAAAAGAAATACATTATTCCCACAGAAAACAAAAATATATAGCTTTATCGCTCCTTTTTCCCCGACAGGTTTTATTTTTTTGACTGTAAACCTTAATTGAAGATATGTATATTGAAAATTCAAATTTTCTAGTTATAATTTTGTGTTTTAGCATTTTCTCTGTTTGGCTTGCATATTTTTTTAATTTATTACTCTTCGCACTTGAGATTTCAGACATTTTTTGGCATTTTAGTATTTTAGATCTTGCACTTATTTTTAATAATTGTTTTTAATTGGCTTTAACAAGCTATATTTTGAATTTTAGAATTCAGTTTGAGAAATTTCGAAGTGATTTTAGATTTTAATCTCTGCTAATAGCTTCCCACCATACGTTATAGCACCTTGATCTTGTTTATGAACCGTATGTTTGGAGCACTATAGCCAAATATGGCACTTGCGCCAATAAAATAAAATCAACCAAACATCAACCAACTGGGGCCAAGAAATATATTTTTGGCATTATAGCTGTCAGCCAGTCAGTGGAAAAATAACTCAGGCATCAAAGGTGGACAAATAAAAAAATATATACGCAGTCTTTTCACCAAATTTATAGATTTCTACCAAATTTTGAAGAAATTTCTGTTCAGAGAAAGTTTGTCTGCCTGTCCAATGAGTATAAAAGAATTTAATCATCACAAAACACAAAGAGCTCTGCAAATAAAATTTGGTACAGATTTTAAATATAAATTCTTATCAAATTTTCAACCAGATCTATGAAACGATCGACCATCTGTCTGCCCGTACTCACTTATGCATGTAAATGCGATAATTCATGAACGCAATGACTTAAATTAATGAAATTCGGTATTGTGACTAAAATTGTATTTCCGTGACACATTTTAGTGTGGATCGTTCTGCAAAAAATGTCGTCCAAAACACATACTCTCATATTCAGTAAAAAATGCTTGGTCTGTATTATTTAAATATATTGAGATAATGATCTGCATTTTATAATTATCACCAGATCTTATTTTTTTAACGGTGGAGGGGGTGAACGACTTATCCTTATTCTTGAACTTACTCAAGGTCCACTATTTTATGCAAGTGGAAGGGAGGGGAGGGATAATTGGAAGGTATGCGAGAATATTTCGGAAAGACCATCTCCGTTGGTTCTTGTTTAATAATTGATAGGGATTTCAAAACAATAAATTAGACAAAAAAGAATAATCTTTTGCGTTCCAGTTTGCCTTGAGATTTTTTTATTAAATCATCAAGTAGTTGAATTCAGTTGAGTGATGTATCAGAATCAGAAACTGGCTGACATACCCAGGTTTATTAAATAAATTATCTACTTATATTTTAGTACCTCATTTAAATTCTAGTAAATTAAACATCAAAGATAGCAGTACAATTTATTACTTTTCCCCCTTTTTATTCTCACATCAATTAGAATTGTGACTTAATTCACAACATGCTCTGGACACTTTTATACACTGCAATAAAGTCAGAAAAAAAAAATCTGCCGAAACATCGTAAATTTCACTCCACGCCCATTGTTTAAAGAAGTACGGGTGCGTTTGGTTGAATAGATCATATGACGATGCATAATTTTGCAATTCTAATGTCTTTGTAAATAGTAAGCATAAAGTAATAAAATTTATTAATTTTTATCCTAGATAATTTACAACAACTTAAATTAAATAATTTGCATATATGTAAGAGGGTTTCATTTATTTTTGATCTTTATACGTTTAAATCCAATTACTTAAACGAATACGAGATGAGAACGATGTGAGAATTTAAAAAAATGGATTTATGAGAAATCCTTCATCATTTAGCTCCTCACTGAGCAGTCTTATTACCTTTAATGAAATTTCATAACTTTTTTATTACTTTAATGCCTGAAATTTTATGACCTTTAATGCCAATATCTTTCTGCGTATTCAACTGCGTATGGTTCAACTCAAATCGGTATGACGTACTGCCATTGAATCTTGCACGGAGGCTTGATTCCGGTTTCACGTGCACGCCTACGGACAGATTTATCTGGACGACTCTTGAAAACTGTAGCAAATATCGTTGAATTTTCAGGTATAACGACGGAGTGGGTAAGAATTCGGGTGCAACCCACTCATTTGGAAATATGTTAGAATAATGGCCATATTTCCTTCTTTTTGAAATTTTTTGAATAATTCCAGCTGAACTCTTTTTATAGGGAGTCTTTTTAAATCAAACATACAACAAGCTGCCATCTTTAACACCACTTCTAAGTTATTTAATTTCAAAATTAAGTTCCCTTTGTGAAATGCTCTGTATTAAAGGAAATTTTGTACAGTTTAGAAAAAGTAAAAGGGCTGAAAATATTTTTCTCGTTATTGCCAGTAAGTTCAACTTCTCAGAATTTTCTATCAATGAAACGTTAAGCAATTCTCCGCTGTTTAATACGGTTCAATGAATAGAGTATTCTGAGCAATTTCACATTTATTGACATGGTTATCAGAGCTTTCATGTTCAGTAGTTGTTGAGTTTATTTGCGATAACTGACTTCCACAAGTAAGACACAAGAATGCAATTTTCGTGTTAAAGCAACTCCTCTAACAATACTTGATATATCTTTCTTTACAAAAACTGGTGAAATTGTATGAAATCATCAGGTTTGATTCTTTTTACAACCAAAAAAAATCTGCCAAAGTATTTTCCCAGTTGATTTATTATGATTGTTTGTCCACTGAATGCAGCATGTTTGAATTTGCCCATATGATATTTATAGAAATTCAGACTTCAAGGCATCGTCTACAAATGAGCCCAATAAGGAAAGGCAGCCACTAGCTCTGGAAATTCTCAGCCTCTGTGCTAACCTCAGAGCTACCAGGAACCTATAAGTTGGGAGTCGCCCCCGGTTCACTTTAATGGGTTAGTTAGAAATGATAGAAAGAATTATATTTATTTCCTTGCCGACAATGAATACGTCCATTGAAATTGAATGATATATAAGAGAGAAGTATAAATAATATTTATTCAGTTTTCTTTCCTTATTTCTTTATTTCCATTATTATTCAAGTGCTTTAGGATAGAATTTTTTTTTGGCTGCAGCAAAAACAAATAAATTTCTTGGCTGACCGATCCGTGAGCAACAACAACCAAATACAACTGACCCTCTGAAAAACATGGATTTTCTATGTTTAATCCGCATTTGAAGTGATTGACTTGAGCCTTGTTGATGGTCATTGAAGATGTCGAATAGGGAACTGCAGTTGTTTGAAATCAAAAGGCGTTTCGGTGGGAATAATGGGAATACGTGGAATGAGCAAATCTTCTCCATTCCACTTTTCATTAAGAATAGTTGCCTCGATTCTTGTTGCATGTTGGTCTTTTGATTGTGATGCGCGTGATCGGTTAGCATATAAACGTTGCCTTTCGATTCTTGTCACATGTTGATCTTGAGATTCTGAAGCGTGATTTTGAAATTTCTAAACGCCTGCTTTATTGCTCGCTTGCCTTTTCTCGTTTGTTTGAGAAGCTTATTTCTACTTAGATCTATTAAGATCTAAGTAGATCTTAATATATCTATCTTATCTATTAGATATATAGATCTATTAAGGGATGAATGTTAGGGAATCATACTTTTTTAAAGAAGCAATCAACATTATATACGCTTGTATAACTGAAATATCATTTGTCGGTTCACTGAATGAATAGAAAAATTACTGTTTACACTGGAAAATTTCCATTATATACAACTTGCCTTGATAGGCATCGATAATATTAATTCTATTTTGTGTGTGTGAGATAAACTCTAATGAAATGACTATTCATTAAATAAAAGAATAAAAAATAGTGCTTGCACTAAATATTTTCTATTTCATTTCACTCACATTGATTGGCATTTATGATAATTTTATTTTGTTTGGTATATTTGCTATTAACTCAGAATTGCATGTGTTGTTTACTGTAGGTATTTTGTCGATTTTGAATTGCCAATTTTAAAATAATGTTGAACAATAGAAACGTATGAAACGATTTGTTTGTAAATTTAACTGTGTTAAAAATAAATACTAATAAATGTACTGTGAGTATAACATTCTAAGAAGTGCAAGCGATAAGTTGGCAAAGTTTTATCGCAATCGGATAAACGTTAAGGCAGCGCATAAAATATGAACAAACAAAAATTCATTTTTATATAATAGTATACTTCTTTATCATGTTTCTGTGGATTTTCTCCTTAAAATATATTTCTATTAAAGATGCATTGGACAAATGGTGTTTGTAACAAACCATAATTGAAAACCATCAAAAATTTATCACAAAAAGTACTTTTAGTTCTTCAGATCTTTGTCATGAAAAACGATTTTTACATCCAAATAATCATTGCTGTACTGATTAAAAATGGCCAAATTGAACATTTTCATGAAACAATTATTATAGTTTTGATTATTAATGAATTCGATTAATAGTTTAAGTATGTCACACGATTATAACATGTCATAAATTGCATACATTTCGTAGATCTTTTGAACTTTTACTTGTCTTTAAAATATAACAAAAGATTATCTGTTACATGGAATTTCTTGAAGTAGAGAACAGAAAAAATAAATAAATAAATGCCAGCAATGAAGTTGAAATAAAATATTTTGTGTTTTCAGGATTGAAATATAATGCAGCATCGAAAACGTTGAAAGCCAGAATGTAAACACAAGGTACGTCATGAAATTACGATGCAACGGAGAGAAATCGAAATTGAACAACAGTTCCGACAAAATATTTTAGGATCATTCGAGACAATTAAATTTAGTAACAGGCATCGTTAAGCAGTCTGGAAGGTTATATATCACGAGGGTTCTGTCGTAATGTTGACTTCTGAAGATGAAACGAAGAAAAGGTGTTCATTTTAGTTATTCACCTCCAAATATGTAAGTGTGCACTTTTCCGTCTGTCTCTTGATTTTTTCATTATTGTTTTAATCGTTTCAGTTACCTTGCTTACTTTGTCACTAAACCTTAGTCACCGGTGTCTAGTTTGCAGATAATAAGATGCATGAATATTAAGATTCATTTTCACTAAAAGATAGTACGGCAAAGACGTCTGAATCGCTTCCCCCTCCCCTCAGCTTTTGTCAGATGGAGATCACAATCATGCAATGTTTATGGTGCTTTGGTCAAACTAGATGTCTTTTTCTGTAAAATAGTATAAAGGGCAATCTGCCTTCCCAAGTCCCAATTCTTTTTTTGCTTTCGTTTGATTCTTATCATGAAATATGTTTTAATATTTATCCAAATTAAATACTTACTATCTATGAAATTAAATTTTTATTATCTATGAAATTAAAATTTTCTAAAGACTAAATCATGTATTCTTCGGTGTAGTGTTTACTCTCTAATTCACACACACACACACACACACACACACACACACACACACACACACACATTTTATATATATATGTATATGTGACTGTAGCTTAAACGCATCAAATGTTTTATGATTTCCAATGGATTATGAAGTGACGATTATAAAATGTTTAATTTTCAATTCAATACCGGTGTTCAGATTTGCATTTTTAATCCTGTTATAATTTTTGAATAAATTGCACTATTACAGAAGCACTTTTTAATGGAATTGCAGTTAAACTAGAAATTATATGTAATAAGGTAAATAAAATTGTGTCTATTAGGCAAGATAATTTATTAAAAAATTTAAAAAAATAATCAGAAAAATAATATTTTTTTATGGTATTATCCGACTCCTTAATGGCTTAAAATATATACAAAACTGCATAAAACAGCAAATCAAGACAAGTTTTCACGGTTTTTTTTTTCGAAGTAAATGTTCGATATATTCTGCTTCAAATGAGAGGAAATTGTACATTCATAGATAAGGAAGCAGTTGAAGGAAAACGAAAAAATATTTGTTAAACAATTTAAAAAAAAACTTGTCTTTCACAGTGTTCAAATAAAATTCATGAAATGTTACACGATAAAAAGAAAAGGATACTAATACTATCAGACTGATAAAGGAAACTCTAAAATATTCATGACATGAGCTTATATATATTCATGAGCCGCCGCCGTTCTCGCAGAAGAGAGATCTTTTCTTCCCAGAGGCTGAAACGGAAGAAAGTAACTTAGGGTTTGCCGGGGCTTTTTAGAAGTCTTAGAATTTATTCTGTTTATGTTCGGATACTCTTTACATCCCATATGTACGCTGAAAACTTTAAGATCCTGTATCTATGACAGTAATATTAAGGTTTTTCTTCGACGAAATATGTTTTATCACGTAGCAATGGCTATATTTAACATATTAAAAGATTCTTGTGTAATATTAATTAATTTTACATATTCAGAATCGATGGAACTGTTCAAAGATAAATGATGAAATTGATAAACATTAATTTTCAAGATTTTCGAAATTTATTTTAGCATTATTGTCATTAGCTGCAATAATATAATCGTCTACGTTTCTCTACGAATTTGTAATTAACATTATACTTCTTTTGTAGCAAATAAGCTTGTTTGTTGTAGTTGATTATCCAGAGCAGGATTATCAGATTGAGAAAGTAATCAATTCCCAAGAAGCTCAACCGCTTATTTTTTAATCGAGGTAATTTAATTCTGTGCGATCATATTATTTCTAAGAGCCATATTTGAACTTGTTCAAAATAAAGTCGAGAATCAATTGTTCAAATCAATTATGCTTGAGTTTATATATATATAT